>PIJE02005354.1:0-19365 GCA_002895965.2 Coryphaenoides rupestris
AGTGTCGTGTCGTGTCAAATAGTCATCGAATAGTATATCATTGTATACCATAGCATTGTGTATTATATTGTAGTATTGTAGTATTGTATATTATATCATAACATAGTATAGTATAGTACCACATAGTATATAGTACAGTATAGAATTGAATCGTACAGTATAGAGAATATAGTATCCTCCTACAAGAAAGCAGCCAGTTTGAACAAAATCTGATTTGGGACAGCGAGGGCAGGATAGTCTCGTGGAGCGTTTCTGGGTTCGAACCCCAACGTCCGCATTAACACAAGCTCTGTGGTACAGAAGCTAACGGCACAGATGAAGTTGAAGTGCGATCAATGGTGATGCTGAGATGGTCCACATGTGACGTTGTGGTGTCTGTGTCTGTCTGTGCATTTCTCCAAAGCTTTTAACGTGGATTATTCAGCATCTCCCGTCCAAAGGTCCGGTCAAAACAACGTCTTAGACGATCGATGAGCGCAATTAGCACATCTATGTATTCTATAGATAGATTCTATTCAGATGGCTTTCGATTCAACATTTTTGAATAAACCGTACAGTAATCATGAAACTAATGCATATACGGTAGAAACTAACCACTCGTGTGTTTTATTTCACGTTAGGTGTGATGTATGTGCTGAGTAGCCATTGCAAGTCCTATTTAAAAACGAAACACTCGTATGTTAGATTAACTGACACGCTAACTTGTGATGTCATAAGTGGATGGGTTTGAAGTGGCTGTGTAGTAGTGATGACTCAGCAGCCTCACACCAGGTGGTTAAATACCGGCCCCTTTAATTGGTTTTTTTTTTCTTGCGTCATCAGCAGTTACTTCACTGCAGGTTCCCCCAGTAGTAGAAGTTGTGGCGTTCACAAACTCTTCACTAACTCCTGTGCTTCTGTTCTGTTCTGTTATCTCGGCACTAGGAGGAGGCCATCAAGATGAAAACATCCGCTCACGGGACTCTCTCTGATGAACACCACACCGTTTGTAAAAAAAAAAGAAGAAAAAAAAAGAAAAAGAGAAAATGAAGAGAGAACAAAAGAAAAAGAAAAGCTTTTGAGCAAAGCTTCTGAAACTCTGCGAAAACTCCAAACCATCACCTACTGAACCTCATGGCAGAAACCATCACCTCCCCGCGGCTGCTTCTGTCCTCCGTCCAGCATGGATCTGCATGCCTCCATCAAGTATTTCTTTGCAGTATTACAAAAAAAATAAGACACTAAAACAAAAAGTATTTTATAAAGACATCCCCGGCAAGTCCAGAGTGTATTTTATCAAGTATTTTAAACTCTTAGATTTAAGTCACTTACGGTTGGGAACAATTCCGTCACTTAACGGATAAAAGTCAAGGTCACAATGATGGTAAAAAAAAAAATGAGTATTTGTAATGTATTTTAATCACTTATCAGTACAGCCTTGTATTAGTAGCCATTACCAGTTTAAATACACGTTAATCAACAAGCCCACAACATGATTCTAATATGGTGTTGTCGCTGGACATTAAAGGGCCCCTGTTCTACCATGGATAGATCAGCCCAGCAGCTGGTACAGTCCACTGGGTAGGCTGGTCAGCTGATCTGTCCATCATACATCTGGGTGGACACTCCCATTTGTGATGTCATTAATGTGGAGATTTTGAAATGGCTTGTGATGGCTCATCAACCTCACACCCGGTGGTAGAATAGAGGTCCTTTAATCATGACTCTTGCCTTTTTATTATGAGAAATAAGTAGAGATGGAAAGTATATCTATATCGCAAGTTATATTCTAAACACTAATCACTAATTTAACAGTCCAATCCAGAAGGTTCCTATGATGAACAAGAAAAGGAAGCAGTTGAAATCAACTACATCAAGTAAAACCCAATAATTTTCTAATATTAAATATAATATTGATTACAAATGAGAAAAAAAGTATTCTTTCAAATGCAAAGCATATGAACAGAAAAAAGAAGTATTGCCTATTTTGTAATTATAAATCGTACAAAAAGAACAAGACTGTTTGATTATGAAAATATGTTTGTTTTAAGTTTTACTGGAAAATAATTTTCCAGCAGCTGTGTAGTTTTATGAATATTTTTATTTAATTTATATATATATACAGTATATATCATGTGACAATTGAATTGCTGCTTTTGTGAGTATCTTAAAAATGATTTGTGTTGCATATTTGTACTGAAGTCCATACACTGTTTGGACATGTGGATAAACTCCAATCTGTTTGAAAGTTTCACATTCCGGCAATAATCATCAATCTTGGGAAAAAGAAGGGAGAGGATAGACTCCAAAACGGAAAGACTGGTGCTAATACTTATTATTAATATATTTAGCAAAAAAAAAAGACCTATCAAGTATTAAGTAAGCAGATCAGAGCAAAGGGATTGAAAGCATCCATTTGTGTTCAAATGTGTATTCAAATATACATATTTTTAAGATGCATCTGAAAGCATCACCCATTGAAACATAACACTTGAGATTGGGTTGAATTGAGGTGTACTATCACTACCATCAGGGACCCGATTGGTTCGTTTGAAGACACTAGTCTACCGGTGCATTATGATTGGAGCTTGTCTATCTTGAACGTGACCTCTCCTCTCCTGCAGGATGCCGGGCTAAACCCATTCTGCACCGATTACAAAAAACACAGCAAATCAAAGAGCAACTAAACAGACAGTCAACCAGATGTCCTACCTTTGTGCCTTTGCGGCTTCGCTCGCTGCCCCCCCGACACGAGATCCTTAACGCAGGTCAGTCCCCAGAGTCCCCGGATGTTATGGCCTCGGAAATCGATCTGGATTCATGAAACATTTAAACAAAAAAAAAAAACTGCCCTTGAGCATGTCGACGCGGCATATAGCGGGAGCTCAGCGTCAACAACGAGCTCCATGACCCCACGACCCCCCGACCCCTGACCCCTGGCACTTCACAACAGATGCTCTGTTGCTTCCCCATCAACACGCAAAAACGTCTAAATCCCGCCTCCTCCTAAACCCCGCCCCCCCTCCGCCTCACGCCTTTATACAGTACTTTGTGTTTTTTATATATAGTACCTATATATATATATACATACATACATACAGTACCATTTTTTTAACAACCGTTTTATTCACTGTTATTTATAGGCGATGCTTGCTTGTTGTGGTTTCTTGTTTGTGTCTGCTTCCTAGTGCTTTCTTTGCTCATCGGTTGACCAGAATGTACAGTTTATATCCTAAAGTTGCGTCCAGAAAACAAAGCCGTTCCCGTCCGTCTCCGTACGTCTTTACTCATGGTGTGAGAGAGAGAGACCCGCCATTTACTTTCCACTGCGGTGAAATATTCGTTTTTTTCCGGTTTATTTCGATTGAAATGTTCTGCCCTCTGATGATGCAGATTTGAAATAAAATCTTTTAATCTGTCTTTGTCTGTTGTGTCTGCAATAAAAGATTAAAGATTTTTCTCACCAAAAGTTAATTCTCCAATTTGATCGGCACACTCCTGTCTTCTCTTCAACCCCTGCTCTCTCTCTCTCTCTCTCTCTCTCTCTCTCTCTCTCTCTCTCTCCTCTCTCTCTCTCTCTCTCCTCTTCTCTTCTCTTCTCTTCTTCTCTCTCTCTCTTCTCTTCCCTCTCTCTTTCTCTCCTTCCCACTCACTGTCTCTCTCTTGTACTCGCTCTATCTCTCTCTCACACACAGACACACACACACACAGAGACAGATACATACATCCTGACCTACTTTCCATGGCTTGTGTATTAAGTCAGGGGAATGGAGAGGAGATGTACCTGCAATTCAAATGACAGTAGGTACCAATAAAGGCTTTCAGCCATAATCTCCCCGCCCTCAGAACCTCACACACACACACACACAAGTCTCAGACAAAAGAAGGTTTTCCACCGGAGAAACTGCCTGCAGGTCTCACTACAGTAATTCCATTAGGTACAGTATAAATCACAACATTTGTGAATGATATATCTGAATATTCGTTATGTAAACCTGAACACTTGCATTTTATGAATCATTTCAATTTGCCATATTGCGCGTTTATACCTGACAATATTCCTACATTTTAATCCCTGCCTCAACGTTTAATTCTATAATTTTATGTAATTTTTCTGTTATGTAGCAAATTCGTATCAAAGCGACTTATTCAAAACATTGAGCGCGATATAGCAGTGAGTCGCCCCTCCCACACCCCCCTAACCATAACCATAACCACTAACACACACACACACACACACACCACACACACAACCATGTTATACACACACACATCACCCTGTATACCACTGTGTGTCTGCCTCAGTAATTGTGACTCGTCGTGTGTGAGAGTGTGACTACAAGTCAGAATGTAGTCAGAGAGTTAAGTCAGGCATGTTGAGGACTTACATTTAGAACAGCTACACTTCCTATTTGGAGGAATCCTGCCTATTTTGCCACCATGTGTTTACTGTTGATTTGCCAGTACAATATTTCTGCAAACTATTTATTAAAATAGGGAACTGTACAAAAAGCCTACTCATTCAAATAAGTACAGAAAAAAATGCATTCATTGCACAGATAGATAAAAAATACAATTCATAAGCTACTCATCAAGTTCATTTGCATTCCCTGTGTAAAGATAGAGAGAGAGAGAGAGAGAGAAGAGAGAGAGAGAGAGAGAGAGAGAGAGAGAGAGAATGCTATGCCGGTGAATCCAGAGCATGTGGTGGCTGTCATAGCCTTCGTCTCCCCCAGCAGAGGGTAGTCTGCTCGGAGGCCCGGCTGTTCGTCTGGAGCAAACGGAACAGAACACCATCAGAACAACGCATCAGAACAAGGTGTAGCTCCTGAACGACCCGCTGCACCCACACCACCCTGCTGCTGCTGCTGCTGCTGCTGCTGCTGATGATGAGTCAGGCGGTCGGTCGTATGAACTGAGGATGAACCCGGGCTGTTGTCTGGTGTGTAGCCAGGTTGACGACCACAACTATGGTCAGAGGAAGGAGAGAACACGGGATCACCTTGTTTATATCCAACCAAAGAACCCATCAGGGCCTTTTCAAACTAATTCTGTAATAATAATAATAATATCATCATCATCATCATAGCTCCAACACAATTTGTATCTTTATGTACCACAGCGATATATTGTCTCTTCAACAAATATATCTTTCTAAGCCGCTGTGGATAAAGTCGTCTGCAGAATGTCCTAAATGTAAATGTAAATCATCATCATCATCATCATCATCATCATCGTCATCATCGTCATGTGAAGTTTCATGTACCGGAACCCGCAGTACAGGAGAGAACATTCTCTATTCCAAACCTTCTCCAAACGTATTCCGTGTGTTTCCGCTGCTCTGCTCCCTGCTCCAACCGGCTACACCTGTCCCTGCCCACCTGCAGCGGGTGCCTGAGCCACGCTATAGAAGAAGTACTATTTATAGTTTAGTATAGTCGCGGGCACAATTGTGTATCGGTGAGTCACAGCAGGGGAAGATAATGCACCTGTTAAGAGGCTGATGGACTCGTGAGGTCACCACACTCATCACCTCGGGCCTCGCCATTTCCACGTCGACGGGAGTGGTACCCGAGGCTGAGAGTTCATCAGGAAGTGCCCCGGGATAGAGAGCAGCAGAGAGAGAGAGAGAGAGAGAGAGAGAGAGAGAGAGAGAGAGAGAGAGAGAGAGAAAGAGGATGAGAGACAGAAGAGAGAGTGGGAGGGTCAGAAATGGAAAGCAGTGTTGTGTCCTCAACCAAGATCTATGGCAGCCGGACATGATGACCACCGACGGGGAAACGGCGGTTTTAAGTGCACTTTTGAGTGCAGTGTGTGTGCGGCCCGGGCTCCGTGGTGAGTAGGGCCGGCGGGGGGGGGGGGGGGGTCGGGGTCGTGTGGTGTCCAGGACGGGCCCCCCCCCCTCGCTACGGGGGGGTCAGACACCACTGCTCCACTTCCTGTTAGAAAGCTCTATTTTGGGGTCATTTCAGACGACTCGATTTCAGAGTAGTTACGTAAGACCGGGGATGCCCTCGAACCATGGCTGTCCTCAACTTCACACCGTGGCCAAAACACTTCCTTTAAAGGAGTACGCTGTATCGAGTCCATCCAATACTCATAAAGTGTATTATGGTTGCATAATGCAGTGTGTTTTGAAATCCCGGGAAAACTAAAATATATAAACAGAGCATTGTGACATCTTTGTGTGAGGATGAATAATTAATATGTCATTAAAATGCATTCTCAGCTGTATAATGTAGAATATAATACACACACCACAGCTCTTCCTCAACACAGCTCGAGCGTATATTTTTTACAGTATAGAATGTTCAGGAGGCACAGATACAGTATCATATAAATGACAGGAGTGTATTGTATAATCGACAGTGCTTTAATAATAATAATAATATGTTATATTGCATGATAACAGCCCCTCTTTACACTTGGATTCATGTGATGGTGATTTTGATATTTCGGAGGACATCATCGGCATTGGAGACACAAATGTCACCGGCTTGTGGACTCCGCCGTCCCTCTGCGAGCGAAAGGTCATCGTGGTATTTTCGGTGACAGGCTGAAATAGAGTCACATGATGTTGTTTAGAGAGAAAGGGGGGGGGGGCGGCAGTGGGGCAGTGCGCGCGTTGGGGGGGGGGGGGTGCGGTGGGGTGGTCTGGTCGTCAATGTTCCCAGTGGATCACTTTCTCTGCGTCTGTCAGGGGTTGTGAGGGCCGTGGCGGCGAAGCATCAATAATAAATACCCTCATATAGATCGTCGTATGTCCTTTGTGTTTGTGGGCAGCGGGAGCTATTTTCTCTGGCTGGACGTCAGAAGATTGCTCCCGCTGCCCACACTGTACGTTGACGGACGTTCGTCAGAACTGCAACGGGTCGTTTTTAGCTCCTAATTGTGGTTTTCTTTCGAAAGCCTCAAAGTACCCAAGAACTTTTAGTCCCATGCAACTGCTTTTCAAGACGACTAAAAGGTTCCTTCAGCCCGTTGCTGTCTGCGTTTCCAAAGGTCTGAGGAGATTAGGCAAATTTGTCCACTATGACAAATTGAGGCAAAGTCTGCTATGAAAAAGTGACGCCTATTTTCCTTTTAGATGTATAAGTAAGCAAAGAGATTTTACAAGCTACTAAGAATTGACCATGAGGTGACCTAGACGGACTTCCGCAAAGTACTACCGCCCGAAGAGGGACTTTTTGGGGGGTAAAACATTGTCCCTGGAACTTAATTTAGAACCCTGGTCCACGCTGTGGTGGAAATGCGAGTCCCTCCAAAGAGTCCTAGTTCCTAGGAAAAGTTGCTGGTGGTGGAAACGTGGCTTAGTTGATTAAAGGGCCCTATTTTACCACCGGGTGTGATGTTAATTAGCCATCACAAGCCATTTCCATAACTATACCGGTAGTGACATACAAATGACAGCTGACTTCACAAGTAAAGTCACAGATGTATGACGGACAGATCAGCCAACCAGATTGTGCAGTCCCTGCATGGGTCGGCTGGTAGGCTGATCTCTCCATCATACATCTGGGTGGGACACTCATACAATGTGGTGTCACTGTAAGGTTTTGAAATGGCCTTGCAATGGCTAATCACCATCTCATGGTCAATATAGTATACCTGTAAGTCTTTACACCATAAAATGTTTGAAGTGTCGCTGATTATAAAACGGCCTGGAATTATAGGATGTATTCTGGTTCCCACCGGGGATTAATAAGGCCCCTGCATCTGGATGTGTCAGATTTGGTCAGGGTGGCTGATGACGTTGCTTTACTTCTACCCTCATTCCACAATCCCTATGTAGTGAACCGTAGCATACCTTGTTGCCACAATGCCACAATGTGTGGCTTTAGTTCGGGGCTCCTCCAAGGACGACAAGCAGCTGTGTGGTGAAAAGTCTGGTTCATTGCAGGGTTTGCTATGATGACGTGGAGCAGATGGTCCACTTCTTCTATGGTGCGTTGTGTGTATCTTGCTTATAACTAAGGAGTCTCACTTAGGCCTACACATTGTCTCAAGCACTCGTATCACCGGACCTGTCTGAGCCTTGCTCTGTGACCCTGCAGTNAAGGGATTGAAAGCATCCATTTGTGTTCAAATGTGTATTCAAATATACATATTTTTAAGATGCATCTGAAAGCATCACCCATTGAAACAGGGAAGATGGGGTGTGGAGAGGTTTGATGCAGTCACGCACTGCCGCTTTCCAATCTATAGGGGGGGTGGGGGGGGGGTGGCAGGGCGCTACATGGGGGGGTCTCTGCATTGCGACTCACCCTCCATACGAGGAGGACAGAGATGCTTGGATGCACCCTGTCGTGGCGCTGGCTGCGGGGGATGAAGTGATGGCTGCGTTGTCCTTGTGCATCCATCACCACAGTTTGGAGCCTGCAAAGACCATCCGTGGTCCCCGTTCTCGCAGAGACACCTGAGGACGCTCTGGAGAGAGAGAGAGAGAGAGAGAGAGAGAGAGAGAAAGGGGGTGAGGAGGGAGAGAGAGAGAGAGAGAGAGAGAAAGGGGGTGAGGAGGGGGAGAGAGAGAGAGAGAGAAGAGAGAGGGGAGGGGGGGAGAGAGAGAGAGAGAGATGGTACTTGTGTGATATAAAACACTGTCTATCTTGAACGTGACCTCTCCTCTCCTGCAGGATGCCGGGCTAAACCCATTCTGCACCGATTACAAAAAAACACAGCAAATCAAAGAGCAACTAAACAGACAGTCAAACCAGATGTCCTACTTTGTGCCTTTGCGCTTCGCTCGCCCCCCCGACACGAGATCCTTAACGCAGGTCAGTCCCCAGAGTCCCCGGATGTTATGGCCTCGGAAATCGATCTGGATTCATGAAACCTTTAAACAAAAAAAAAAAACTGCCCTTGAGTGTGTCGACGCGGCATATAGCGGGAGCTCAGCGTCAACAACGAGCTCCATGACCCCACGACCCCCCGACCCCTGACCCCTGGCACTTCACAACAGATGCTCTGTTGCTTCCCCATCAACACGCAAAAACGTCTAAATCCCGCCTCCTCCTAAACCCCGCCCCCCCTCCGCCTCACGCCTTTATACAGTACTTTGTGTTTTTTATATATAGTACCTATATATATATATACATACATACATACAGTACCATTTTTTTAACAACCGTTTTATTCACTGTTATTTATAGGCGATGCTTGCTTGTTGTGGTTTCTTGTTTGTGTCTGCTTCCTAGTGCTTTCTTTGCTCATCGGTTGACCAGAATGTACAGTTTATATCCTAAAGTTGCGTCCAGAAAACAAAGCCGTTCCCGTCCGTCTCCGTACGTCTTTACTCATGGTGTGAGAGAGAGAGACCCGCCATTTACTTTCCACTGCGGTGAAATATTCGTTTTTTTCCGGTTTATTTCGATTGAAATGTTCTGCCCTCTGATGATGCAGATTTGAAATAAAATCTTTTAATCTGTCTTTGTCTGTTGTGTCTGCAATAAAAGATTAAAGATTTTTCTCACCAAAAGTTAATTCTCCAATTTGATCGGCACACTCCTGTCTTCTCTTCAACCCCTGCTCTCTCTCTCTCTCTCTCTTGCTCTTGCTCTCTCTCTCTCTCTCTCTCTCTCTCTCTCTCTCTCTCTCTCTCTCTCTCTCTCTCTCTCTCTCTCTCTCTCTCTCTCTCTTCTCTCTCTCTCTCCTCTCTCCTCTCTGTCTCTCTCTTGTACTCGCTCTATCTCTCTCTCACACACAGACACACACACACACAGAGACAGATACATACATCCTGACCTACTTTCCATGGCTTGTGTATTAAGTCAGGGGAATGGAGAGGAGATGTACCTGCAATTCAAATGACAGTAGGTACCAATAAAGGCTTTCAGCCATAATCTCCCCGCCCTCAGAACCTCACACACACACACACACAAGTCTCAGACAAAAGAAGGTTTTCCACCGGAGAAACTGTGCCTGCAGTCTCTCTACAGTAACTTCCATTAGGTACAGTATAAATCACAACATTTGTGAATGATATATCTGAATATTCGTTATGTAAACCTGAACACTTGCATTTTATGAATCATTTCAATTTGCCATATTGCGCGTTTATACCTGACAATATTCCTACATTTTAATCCCTGCCTCAACGTTTAATTCTATAATTTTATGTAATTTCTGTTATGTAGCAAATTCGTATTCAAAGCGACTTATTCAGAAACATGAGCAAGTATAGCAGTCAGATGTGGTGTTGTGGTGATTGGGAATCAAACTCAGCCACACCTTTTGGCTGTGAGTCGCCCCCTCCCTCCACCCCCTAACCATAACCATAACCACTAACACGCACACACACACACACACACACACACACACACACACACACACACACTGTATACACACTGTGTGTCCTGGCCTCCAGGTCATTGTGACTCGTCGTGAGTGAGAGTGTGACTACAAGTCAGAATGTAGTCAGAGAGTTAAGTCAGGCATGTTGAGGACTTACATTTAGAACAGCTACACTTCCTATTTGGAGGAATCCTGCCTATTTTGCCACCATGTGTTTAATGTTGATTTGCCAGTACAAGTCATTTCTGCAAACTATTTATTAAAATAGGGAACTGTACAAAAAGCCTACTCATTCAAATAAGTAACAGAAAAAAATGCATTCATTGCACAGATAGATAAAAAAATACAATTCATAAGCTACTCATCAAGTTCATTTGCATTCCTGTGTAAAGATAGAGAGAGAGAGAGAGAGAGAGAGAGAGAGAGAATGCTACGCCGGTGAATCCAGAGCATGTGGTGGCTGTCATAGCCTCGTCTCCCCCAGCAGAGGGTAGTCTGCTCGGAGGCCGGCTGTTCGTCTGGAGCAACGGAACAGAACACGCATCAGAACACGCATCAGAACACGCATCAGAACAGGTGTAGCTCCTGAACGACCCGCTGCACCCACCACCACCCTGCTGCTGCTGCTGCTGCTGCTGCTGATGATGATGAGTCAGGTGGTCGGTCGTATGAACTGAGGATGAACCCGGGCTGTTGTCTGGTGTAGCCAGGTTGACGACCACAACTATGGTCAGAGGAAGGAGAGAACACGGGATCACCTTGTTTATATCCAACCAAAGAACCCATCAGGGCCTTTTCAAACTAATTCTGTAATAATAATAATAATAATATCATCATCATCATCATAGCTCCAAAACAATTTGTATCTTTATTGTTTGTATCAGCGATATATTGTCTCTTCAACAAATATATCTTTCTAAGCCGCTGTGGATAAAGTCGTCTGCAGAATGTCCTAAATGTAAATGTGAATCATCATCATCATCATCGTCATCATCATCGTCATCATCGTCATGTGAAGTTTCATGTACCGGAACCCGCAGTACAGGAGAGAACATTCTCTATTCCAAACCTTCTCCACGTATTCCGTGTGTTTCCGCTGCTCTGCTCCTGCTCCTGCTCCAACCGGCTACACCTGTCCCTGCCCACCTGCAGCGGGTGCCTGAGCCACGCTATAGAAGAAGTACTATTTATAGTAATAGTATAGTCGCGGCACAATTGCGTGTCGGTGAGTCACAGCGGGGAAGATAATGCACCTGTTAAGAGGCTGATGGACTCTGAGGTCACCACACTCATCCGCCTCGGGCCTCGCCATTTCCACGTCGACGGGAGTGGTACCCGAGGCTGAGAGTTCATCAGGAAGTGCCCCGGGATAGAGAGACAGAGAGAGAGAGAGAGAGAGAGAGAGAGAGAAAGAGGATGAGAGACGGAAGGAGAGAGTGGGAGGGTAAGAAACGGAAAGCAGTGTTGTGTCCTCAACCAAGATCTATGCAGCCGGACATGATGACCACCGACGGGGGGAAACGGCGGTTTTAAGTGCACTTTTGAGTGCAGTGTGTGTGCGGCCCGGGCTCCGTGGTGAGTAGGGCCGGCGGGGGGGGGTCGGGGTCGTGTGTGTCCAGGACGGCCCCCCCCTCGCTACGGGGGTGGGGTCAGACACCACTGCTCCACTTCCTGTTAGAAAGCTCTATTTTGGGGTCATTTCAGACGACTCGATTTCAGAGTAGTTACGTAAGACCGGGGATGCCCTCGAACCATGGCTGTCCTCAACTTCACACCGTGGCCAAAACACTTCCTTTAAAGGAGTACGCTGTATTGAGTCCATCCAATACTCATAAAGTGTATTATGGTTGCATAATGCAGCGTGTTTTGAAATCCCGGGAAAACTAAAATATATAAACAGAGCATTGTGACATCTTTGTGTGAGGATGAATAATTAATATGTCATTAAAATGCATTCTCAGCTGGGAGGCGGAGGAAAGGGAATCAAGAAGGGAGGGAGGGTGTGAGACTGGGAGGGGGAGGGCTGAGGGCGCCCCGCTGGTTGCGCCAGGCGCAGGAGGCCGAAGGTGCCGGTGGGACCGAGTCCAAACGGCCTGGGCGCTGGGGCGGGGGTGGCCCCGCCGGGGCGGGGCGCGCGAGGGCGGCCTCCTGGCGGTGGGGGCGCGGGCGGCGAGGGCGCGGCAGACACGGGCGTCCGCCTCTCGGGCCGCCCGGGCGGGGAGCCCGCGGCGAGGGAATACGAGGAGGACAGAGATGAGCTTGGGTCGTGGCGCTGGCTGCGGGGGATGAAGTGATGGCTGCGTTGTCCTTGTGCATCCATCACGACAGCCCCCCCCCCCCCCCCCCTCCATCTCAACACAAGCGACGGGGCAGAGAGGATACACATATGTGTACATGATGCACGGCCGCTGTGATGCTAGCTAGCAGTGTGCGCGTCGGTGGACGTGTTTTTGTGTTTCGCTTCAGATATCATCCAGTAGGACTCGGACGCCGCAGCAGGGAACGATATGCACGGCGGTATCTATAGAATTAGAGACTGGGCTTGCTCTATCGTGCTCTCTCTCTCTCTTTCTCTTGCTATATGTGAATATGATATCACCCCCCCCCACCACAGATAAACATCAGATATGAAATAGAGCCGCAACAGAACTGTATCGTAAAACTGTAAAACAGGACTCTGGATACTGCTTTCACTTGTGTAAAAGCAACTTCCAGTGTCCTTAGGAGGTAGGGGTCATGAGGAGGGTCAGAGGTCATGAGGAGGGAGGGGTCATGAGGAGGGAGGAGGGGTCAGAGGTCATAAGGAGGGAGGGGTTAGGGCGTCAGTTGTCGACAGGTGGACGTGACGGACGGGGCATCGAACCCAGGACCCTTCGCTCGGGTGAAAGGTCAAGTGAGCAAACATTAAAAACACACCAAAAGCAGTACTTCCTCAATATCAGATTAGATGTATTGATTTCTATTCGTTAATTACTTTAATATTAATACTTATTAATACATACTTGAGTCCTGGTCCCCCAGAGCTCACACACACACACACACACACACACACACATATATATATATATATGACTCAGTCCTGCCCACGCGTGTCCAGAGGCAGCACTGATATATGCTGCTCCCGTACCAGCTAGTAGCATCGTCGCTAGGAGCTAGCAGCGTCGAGGCTAGGAGCTAGATGCATCATCGCTAGCAGCGTCGAGGCTAGGAGCTAGATGCATCATCGCTAGGAGCTAGCAGCGTCGAGGCTAGGAGCTAGATGCATCATCGCTAGGAGCTAGCAGCGTCGTCGCTAGGAGCTAGCATCATCACTAGGAGCTAGCAGCGTCGAGGCTAGGAGCTAGTAGCATTGTCGCTAGGAGCTAGCAGCGTCCACGCTAGGAGCTAGCAGCGTCGAGGCTAGGAGCTAGCAGCATTGTAGCTCATAACATATTTAGGAGCTAGCAGCATCGTAGCTAGGAGCTAGCAGCATCGTCGCTAGAAGTTAGCGGCATCGTGGCTTGGCGCTAGCAACGTCATGGCTAGGCACTAGTAGCAATGTAGCTGGGAGCTAGCAGCATCGTAGCTAGGAGCTAGCAGCATCGTAGCTGGGAGCTAGCAGCAACGTAGCTAGGAGCTAGCAGCATCGTAGCTAGGAGCTAGCAGCATCGTAGCATGCTGCGCTGCACTCTCTATGTACTCAGAATGTAGTTTAGTATTGTATAGTGTGAGTAAATCCTGCGTGTTAGCAGGATGTCGTCCGGCCAGGAGACTCAAAAAATGCATTCTGAGGCAAAAAAGAAATCAGTGAAGGCGAAAAACCCGTCAGCGTGGGTTTAATGGGTTTAATGGGTGCAGGTGCAGCACCCACATCACGCTGGAGGCAGCTCCGGTGCTCCGCTAACACAAGACTGACACTGGAAAATAGCAGAACCCTCGTATTTTATATGTATAGCCTATGTGTATATATAAATATATGTACAGTATGTACATTTCTATATATATTCATTAACGCAGACGGGTGTTTGGGGGATTGACTTGCCCTTAAGGTTTAAAAAAAGTTTTTATTAAACATTGTATTTTAGTTTGAGTTTTCCATTGTGCTGTCGTCACTGAATTCCTCCTCTGGGATTTAAATACAAATATAATAATGTACCCATCTCAGGTACTTCCTCATCTAAAAACACAACCAGTTTGTTACGTGTTTACTTAGCTTGTTAACAAACTATTCCGGTTGATGGATGGACTTCCTGCTGGACAGGAAGTGTGTTCATCATACAGGCGGCGTAACAGATCTGACAGGCGACATCAATCACAGAGGAGCCTCCCCCTGCTGGACCGGCAGACTAATGGTGTGTGTGTGTGTGTGTGTGTGTGTGTGTGTGTGTGTGTGTGTGTGTGTGTGTGTGTGTGTGTGTGTGTGTGTGTGTGTGTGTGTGTGTGTGTGTGTGTGTGTGTGTGTGTGTGTGTGTGTGTGTGTGTGTGTGTGTGTGTGTGTGTGTGTGTGCAGGATTTCCTGGGCCAGGCGTTTTGTACTCTCGGTGAGGTGGTGGGCTCTCTGGGAAGTCGCCTTGATAAGCCTTTGATGTAAGTACCTGAATATAACACACACACACACACACACAGCAACTCTCTCTCTCTCAAGAGACAAAGACACTCAACACACACAAACACACAAAAACACACACCCCCCGAACACATCTCTCTCTCCCTGTCTCTCTGTCTCTTTCTCTCCCCCTTTCTCTGTCTTGGAGGTGGGGATGATGATGATGATGAGGCACCATTAGTCTTAGAGGAAGGACTCTCGCAGCACAAATTTATTATTAATATTATTATTATTATTATAATATTCCTCTTCATGAGACTTGGAGCCAAACACAAACCTGTGAGATCAGCTTGTGGTTGTCTGTGTGTGTGTGTGTGTGTGTGTGTGTGTGTGTGTGCGTGCCCTCATTCATTGTCTCCAGAGGAGACAGCGATGTTTTTCCCGCCAAGCGGTCCGGTGAGAGGCTCTCTCACGGATCAGTGAGGTCAGGAGAGGGGAGAGGATTCCAGCAGAGTGCAGATGAATTGATTAACAAGATTATCATTAAAATGCATTCTCAGCTGTATAATGTAGAATATAATACACACACCACAGCTCTTCCTCAACACAGCTCGAGCGTATATTTTTTACAGTATAGAATGTTCAGGAGGCACAGATACAGTATCATATAAATGACAGGAGTGTATTCCTCAACACAGCTCGAGCGTATATTTTTTACAGTATAGAATGTTCAGGAGGCACAGATACAGTATCATATAAATGACAGGAGTGTATTGTATAATCGACAGTGCTTTAATAATAATAATAATATGTTATATTGCGTGATAACAGCCCCTCTTTACACTTGGATTCATGTGATGGTGATTTTGATATTTCGGAGGACATCATCGGCATTGGAGACACAAATGGGGAGCGTGAGGGGGAGTGGCGAAGTGTGGAGGGGGGGGGGGGGGGAGCAGGCATCGCACGCTGATGGGGCTGGAGGGACATGTTCGATGGGTGCGGGGCAGGGGTGTTGGAGCCGGGGGAGCAGGGTCGGATGGTGGGGTGGGGGGCCGGGGGTCTGGGTCGGGGGAGGGAGCTGGTTGTGTGCGGGAATGGGCGTTGTTCATGAGGATGAGAGGGGGATGACGGAGGGGGATAGGGGCAGCGACCTGGGAGCGTGGTGGGGCGGGGGAAGGGTGAACGGCGTGGGGCTGGTCGGTGTGGAGGAAATCGGTAAGTTGGTGTCGGTACTCGAAGGAAAGTCGATCGAAGGATCGGATCTGTCTCGGCACCCAAATGATTAGAGGGTTGGTTCCGGTCGAGGTCGGTCGTCCAATTTTCGAGGGTCGTGATTGTTTAACTTTTGCTCTATTCTTTGTGGACTACCTGCAAAACTTGTCGTGCTACTCGCCTTTAGCCTCATTCAGCACACCTCTCGTAGCCGAGCATCATTCACAGTGACATCATCATCGATGATTCCAATCGTGATTGTCTTCCTGTTCTCTTGGCTCAATTCTTCGGTGACAGGCATTTCTTGACACCATCATCACAGACCCGTCCACAGCACCATTGTTGGAGAAGAGGGGGGGGGGGGGGGGCTTGGGGGGGGAGGAGGAAGGGAGGAGGAAGTGGGGGGGAGACGGTTGATAGTGGACCGCTGGGGCCAGTGGGCGCGTGCTGACTGTGGGGGGGGGCGCGGCCCGCTGGGGCTCGTGAGTGTCTGTGGGATGCGTGCAGGTGCACTTGTCGTGGTCGTCAAATGGTTCCCGAGTGGATCTATGCGCTGTCTCTCTGTGCGTTCACTCTGTGTCTCACGCGAGGTGGCGGGCTGTTGGCTGAGGGCGCGCGGCGGCACCATTGATGTCCTCTCCCACATGGCGGCGAAAGCATCAATAATAATAAATACCACACCCCCTCATGTAGATCTCGTCGTATCAATAATAAATACCCTCGTATAGATCGTCGTATGTCCTTTGTGTTTGTGGGCAGCGGGAGCTATTTTTTCTGGATGGACGTCAGAAGATTGCTCCCGCTGCCCACACTGTACGTTAACGGACGTTCGTCAGACTGCAACGGGTCGTTTTAGCTCCTAATTGTGGTTTTCTTTCGAAAGCCTCAAAGTACCCAAGAACTTTTAGTCCCATGCAACTGCTTTTCAAGACGACTAAAAGGTTCCTTCAGCCCGTTGCTGTCTGCGTTTCCAAAGGTCTGAGGAGATTAGGCAAATTTGTCCACTATGACAAATTGAGGCAAAGTCTGCTATGAAAAAGTGACGCCTATTTTCCTTTTAGATGTATAAGTAAGCAAAGAGATTTTACAAGCTACTAAGATTGACCATGAGGTGACCTAGACGGACTTCCGCAAAGTACTACTGCCCGAAGAGGGACTTTTGGGGGGTAAAATATTGTCCCTGGAACTTAATTTAGACCCTGGTCCACGCTGTGGTGGAAATGCGAGTCCCTCCAAAGAGTCCTAGTTCCTAGGAAAAGTTGCTGTGGTGGAAACGTGGCTTTAGTTGATTAAAGGGCCCCTATTTTACCACCGGGTGTGATGTTAATTAGCCATCACAAGCCATTTCCATAACTATACCGGTAGTGACGTCACAAATGACAGCTGACTTCACAAGTAACAGTCACAGATGTATGACGGACAGATCAGCCAACCAGATTGCGCAGTCCTCTGCATGGGTCGGCTGGTAGGCTGATCTCTCCATCATACGTCTGGGTGGACACTCATACATGTGGTGTCACTGTAAGGTTTTGAAATGGCTTGCAATGGCTAATCACCATCTCAGTGGTCAAATATAGGAGCCTGTTAAGTCTTTACACCATCAAATGTTTGTAACGTGTCCTGATTATAATAAAGGCCTGGATTATAGGATGTATTCTGGTTCCCACCGGGGATTAATAAGGCCCCTGCATCTGGATGTGTCAGATTTGGTCAGGGTGGCTGATGACGTTGCTTTACTTCTACCCTCATTCCACAATCCCTATGTAGTGAACCGTAGCATACCTTGTTGCCACAATGCCACAATGTGTGGCTTTAGTTCGGGGCTCCTCCAAGGACGACAAGCAGCTGTGTGGTGAAAAGTCTGGTTCATTGCAGGGTTTGCTATGATGACGTGGAGCAGATGGTCCACTTCTTCTATGGTGCGTTGTGTGTATCTTGCTTATAACTAAGGAGTCTCACTTAGGCCTACACATTGTCTCAAGCACTCGTATCACCGGACCTGTCTGAGCCTTGCTCTGTGACCCTGCAGTAATGTTGTGTCACCGCCACACATGTTGCCCAGCACCCGCAGCGTCTTATTTAACTTGTATTTCACAGTACCATCATGACACTTAGCAATGGTAAACGGATTGCATATACAGTATATAGCCTCACATTCACCCATTCATACACCGAACGGCGGTGACAACCACGCAAGGTAACAACCACACACGTCAGGAGCAGTGAGGGTTGGCTGGCGTCTTGCTCAGCGACGCTTCGACAATCGAGCCCGGGCATCGAACCCGGCGACCTTCCTGTTGCCAGACAACCAGCCCAGTATAACTGTTTCAGTTTCAGCTGTGGTTTGGTACCTGTATAGTATCTTTATTAGTATGATTTATTGGTCGTATGGTGTGGTTTATTATGGTTTATTGTGGTATGGCTTATTGATTGATTGTGGGGTAGCATGGATTATATGGTTGTATAGTATGGTTCATTATGGTACAGCATAGTTTATAGTTTATTACATTGGCATGTGGTTTAGTTTGGTATGGTTTTGTTATGGGATTCGTGGAGACTGCACATCATTAATTCAATTAAATTCAATAAAAAAAATATATATATTCTCAGGGAAGACTATGAAATTAAACATTTGACCCTAATATTTCACTTAAAGGTGCTGTATGTACGAATAATGAATCCATTCAGGCACTACATGTTAGGATTTTACAGCACAAATCTCTTTAAATTGGCAGTTTATGAGCAGGTTGTGGTTGAAGTTAAAACATGAGAGCTTCTGTTGCGTAGAACAGCTTTTGGGCAGATTTCTCTTAGTGACATTTAAGATTATTTAAACATATATATATTTCATAGCTTTTTTAAATGTGTACAAGGTTTAATTATGATTAGAACTGACATTAGTTTCTCATTGTTATTGTCTCAACACACGGAGATCAGAATGCGCTTGATTCTTACATTACAGGAGCTTTAATGTTGCTTGCTACTGTACTGACTGTATGGCTAAATGGGCGTTTAAATGGCGCGCTAATGGTGGAACCAGACCAGACCAGACCAGACCAAGTGTGTCTGAGACGTGGAGCTACACTCTGATCTGATCTGATCTTGATCCGAGCTGACAGTCTGAACTCCCTGACCTGACCTGACAGTGGTCACAGTCAGCGGAAGGTGTCTGACGCTTCGTGTGTGTGTGTGTTTTTATTTTTTTTTCTTCTCCTCCGCCTGCATTGGTGGCCGCGATTGAAATGTTGCGCAATGAAATGGACGGAAGATGATGGATGGATGGATGGATGGAGACGGTTTGGGTGCGACTGCATGGGTGCTTTGCGCTGCATGGCAACCCCCCGCACCCCCCGCAA
>PIJE02005355.1:1788-19352 GCA_002895965.2 Coryphaenoides rupestris
CAAAACAGGAGATGATGAGGTCCTGGTCTGGTGGGTTTGCGGTCGCGTGGTGGAGGTCGGTGCCCTGGGTGGTTGAGGTCGCCTGGTGGGTGAGGTCCTGGTCCTGGTTGGGTGGAGGTCTGGTCTGGTGGGTGGAGTCCTGGTGGGTGGGGTCCTGGTCCTGGTGGTTGAGGTTCCTGGTTGGGTGGAGGTCCTGGCCTGGCAGGTTTCTGTGCAGCTTGAGGTCCTGCTCATCAGGTATTCAGGTAGGTATGGTGACGTCTGACCCCCCCCCCTCGCCCAGGACAGGGCCTGTCGTGCACGGAACCAGCGGAATGATATATATTTAAGTGGTGCCCATTTGATTGCTGTGGTAAGTTTTTATTTTGGTTATTGATTGCTGCAGAACGATGGACATATTGATTACGCAGCAAAGTGGCTCAATCTATCCCTTCCAATATAACAGAGAGAGGCGGAGGTGAAGGGAGAGAGAGCGAGAGGAGGGGGGGAGAGAGAGGAGAGAGAGGAGAGAGATGAGACTGATCTGAGAGAGGAAGGGAGAGAGAGAGTGCGAGGTAGGGGGAGAGAGAGGAGAGAGAGGGAGAGAAGAGAGACTCTGATTCTGATGAGAGTGAGGGCAGAGAGAGAGCAGGGAAGAGAGAGAGACGTGATTCTCTGAGAGGAGGGAGAGAGTGAGGAGGAGGGGGGAAGAGAGGGAGCAGGGAGAGAGAGAGAGAGAGAGAGAGATGAGAGAGAGGAGAGACGGGAGAGAGAGGAGGGAGAGAGAGAGAGCGAGTAGAGGGAGGGAGAGAGGGGAGGAGAGTAGCGAGAGAGAGAGAGAGAGGGGAGAGAGAGAGGAGGGAGAGAGAGAGAGCAAGAAAGAGAGAGCGAGGAGAGAGAGAGAGAAGTGGGGACGAGAGAGCATAAAAGGTTGAATTGGAAAGAGAACATATAGAAATAAAGTACACAGAAGTCAGTAGTAAGCTAGAAGTACAACAGAGTATTCTTCACATCACAGTAGCCAGTAAGCCGAACATACTTACATCATAACACACAAACAAAGAGGCTAGGGGCGAGCGCTAGCGTACATAGGCGGTTAGGTGAGTATATGTTTACGCAGGGGTGCACGGCTAGCCCATAGCGGGGAGCATAGCCGGTACGGGTAGCCGGTACAGTTAGCGTGTAGCCGTATCGTAGCCATAGCCGTAGCGTAGCGAGGTAGGCGTAGCGTAGCAGTAAGCGTAGTACAGTGTGATGGGCGGGGGGTAGCGTAGCCCCGAGCGTGTAGCAGTAGCAGTAGCACGTAGCGAAGCGAAGTAGCAGGAGGAGTAAACATGAGGAACGTCGCCATCAGGAGCTCCAGGTCATCTAATGAGCAGTCTATTTTGCGGGCTGCCCGGGGGTCCCAGGTTCCCGTTCACGGACGCCGTACTACGTGCACGCCCGCACGTGCAGTCACTAGAACCGTTGGAGACAGAAGGTATTATTGTGTGTGTGTGTGTGTGTGTGTGTTGTGTGTGTGTGTGGTGTGTGTGTGAGTTACAACATCTGCTTCGACCGCAAATACTATCAGCACTTCTTTACAGCGGCGGTGAATGACAAATTAATGAAACATTAAACATTACAACATTAGGCACTGTTGCGCGGAGGAAGCCGGGGGGTCCGAGAGAGCACGCGGACTCCGGCTTCTTGGATTTTCCTCCTGCAGCACTTCTGGCTACTCCTGGCGCACCACTTATACCTCTCTTAATGTGTTAGGGGGGGGTGTGTGATCGTGTGTGCGTGTGTGTCGTGTGCGTGTGGTGTGTCGTGTGTGCGGTGTGTGTGTTGTGGTGTGTGGTGTGTGTGTGTGTGTGTGTGTGTGTGTGTGGTGGAGATGATATTTGACTTACTTTATGGATTCTTGTATATCTATTTCCTTTGTTTGGTTGTTGTGGTTTTCGAGAAAACATGTCAATGTTGTGTTCACACACACCACAACCACACACACGTACTACACACACACAGCAATCACACACGAGCACACAATTAACAACACCACACACTTTTTGGAGGTGATCTTAAGACGGATTGTGAGAGTCGCGGTGGAGGGGGGGGGGGGGGGGGGGGGGGTAAGTGTGTGTGGAGTGGTGAGAGATGGATGCCTGATGAGAAGCAGGAGGTTCACCAGAGGAACCTATACATGCCGCCTGACAAGGAGAGAGAACAGACGGAGGAGAGAGAGAAGCGCACTAGAGAGAGGGAGAGAGAGAGAGAGAGAGAGAGAGAGGAGAGGAGAGAGAGAGAGGGAGAGAGGAAGAGGAGAACTAGAGTGAGAGAGAGAGAGAGAGAGGATGAGAGAGAGAGAGAGGAGACATGTTAAAGTATTCGAAGTTTGGTTTCAACGGACACTTTGTGTTCTACTGCTCTAATGACACTGCTTGTAAACACAAGACAAACACAGACCTCCTTCTCTGCTCATCCTGCGTTCCTCTCCACTAGTCCCCTCATCGTCGTCTGCTCTCTTCTCTCACTAGTCTCTCGTCTCTCTTCTCGTCTGGTCCTCTCTAGTCTCTCTCTCTCTTCTCCCCTCTCTGTCTCATCTTCCTCTCACTAGTTCTCTATCCTCTCTCTCTGCTCTCATCTAGTCTCTCTCCTCTCCCTCTCGTTTCCCCTCTCCTCTCTCTATCCCTCTCTCTCCGTTTCACTAGTCTCTCTATCTCTCTCTCTCTCTCTCTCTCTCTCTCTCTCTATCAGTGTGTAGTCATGTGTTGTGTGTGGTGTGTGTGTCTGTGTGTGTGTGTGTGTGTGTGTGGTCATGTGTGGACAAGTTGAGAACCATACATGCTTTAGATTCATCTCTTGTCCACAATCCACACACTCCACAGCAGGAAGCTCCCTCCCTTTATGCACGGCCCCTCCTCAGATTAGGAGCTCTGATTGGACAGCAGCCACGATTGATTTCCTGTCTGAGTTGTTTTAAATAAAGTCCGTCACAGGAGAGGGAAGGAGGAGGGAGCAGGAGCAGGAGCAGATGCAGGCGGGCACGGAGCAGAGAGGAGCAGGAGGGACAGGAGCAGGAGCAGGAGGGCAGGAGGAGGAGGAGGAAGGAGGAAGGGAGTGGAGGGAGGAGCAGGAGGAGGCAGAGAGGAAGCAGGAGGTAGGAGGAGGAGGAGCAGGAGCAGGATGATATGGAAAGGGGAGGATGGGGAGCAGAGCACGCAGAGAGGAGAGAGGCAGGAGGCAGGAGGGAGGAGGACAGGAGCAGGAGCAGGTCGCGTGCTCTCACGAAACTCTGGGGTCATTCCTCCCATATAGGATTACCGAGGAGGTTTTCACGCCTTCGGTCCTGTCAGTGACAAATACAGGCGGCTCATTGGTCCAAAGATAAGCACTCCCCGCGCGAGCTTTAGGAGCAGGACGGGAGCAACAAAGATCACACAGCAAACACACACACACACAACACATACACAACCATAGCACAGCAGACACACACACATCATCACACACACAACACCAAAATAGCAGCACACAACACATCACAACAACACAGCACATCCACAACTTCCTGCCTACTGTGGACATGTTGCTCCTGTATTTGTTGCTAAGC
The DNA here is from genome assembly GCA_002895965.2 of Coryphaenoides rupestris. Lineage (NCBI taxonomy): Eukaryota > Metazoa > Chordata > Actinopteri > Gadiformes > Macrouridae > Coryphaenoides > Coryphaenoides rupestris. The sequence continues at coordinate 5,357 of PIJE02005355.1, forward strand.
ACACGTTTGACTGCCTCTGTTCAGTGTTTTGATGACTGGAAGTGTTTGTTGTAACACACCTGTGGGGAAAGGCGAGAGACAACAGGGACAGAGAGAGAGAGAGAGAGAGAGAGAGAGAGAGAGAGAGAGCTAGATATAGTTGATGGTGTAGTGTATATATATATATATATATTGATTAGTATGTGCTATGGTGTAGTAGTACGACTACTACTGAGAGAGAGGTGAATAAAGGTGATGAAATGAAGTGATCTTGAGAGAGAGAGCTAGAGATAGAGTGAGAGAGGGACAAGTCTATCATTATCCAAAACAAACTCCGCCCCCCTCCTCACCTCGGAGGTCTGACCCCGCGGCCGATAAGTAGCGCTGTCAACCTGTTTGTAATAATTAGCACCTTCTAAAGAGCACGAGCTCCACAGGGCTAGCTCAATGCCAGCGCCGCGGACTAGCCTAGCATATGCTAATGGCTAAACAGCATGGTTGTATAGGATGTGGACAGTAATTAGTGGTTAAGGGGTTAGCTGGTTGTGCTACGGCTGCCTGGGGATTCAAGACACTGTGAACCCGTAGCTTCTGGAGCACTAGCGTAGCGCTGGCTACAGTGTTGCTAATGAGCAGTTGTGGCTAGCAGTTAGCTGCTGTGAACCAGATCCAGACCATATGCCCACCAGGAAGAGTAAACTCCTGACACTTTGGAGTCAGATGTTAGCTCGTAACTAATTGCTCTCTGCACGCTAAGGGCTAGCTGTAGCAGATGTTAGCCCATGCTGTGCATGCTAAGGGCTAGCTGTAGCAGATGTTAGTCCATGCTGTGCATGCTAAGGGCTAGCTGTAGCAGATGTTAGCCCATGCTGTGCATGCTAAGGGCTAGCTGTAGCAGATGTTAGCCCATGCTTGCATGCTAAGGGCTAGCTGTAGCAGATGTTAGCCCATGCCTGCATGCTAAGGGCTAGCTGTAGCGGATGTTAGCCCATGCTCTGCATGCTAAGGGCTAGCTGTAGCAGATGTTAGCCCATGCCTGCATGCTAAGGGCTAGCTGTAGCAGATGTTAGCCCATGCCTGCATGCTAAGGGCTAGCTGTAGCAGATGTTAGCCCATGCCTGCATGCTAAGGGCTAGCTGTAGCAGATGTTAGCCCATGCTGCATGCTAAGGGCTAGCTGTAGCAGATGTTAGCCCATGCCTGCATGCTAAGGGCTAGCTGTAGCGGATGTTAGCCCATGCTCTGCATGCTAAGGGCTAGCTGTAGCCAGATGTTAGCACCATGCCTGCAGTGCTAAGAGGCTTAGCTTGTAGCGGAATGTTAGCCATGCTCTAAGCATGCTGAAGGGCTAGCTGTTAAGCAGATGTTGCCCATAAGCCTGCCAATGCTTAAGGGCTAGCTGTAAGCGGATATCCAAGCTTTACGCCATGACTTATTCGAGCTGCGTTTCTAATGAATGAGGTTTGGATAGCAAAACACTCAAGGTATTGTGATCTTCCATGGTAAACGACGTGGAGTTTCGCCAATGCAACTGGCTTGTTGTGACATGCATAGGTGTCTTATTCGCTGCTCTGACGCTCCCGTTCGCCGTGGAACGTCCCGGGATTGATGGGTGTTCTGTCTGGGCCTTGCAGCGCTGTTACGGACACACACACACTAACGCAGAGCGGTCATTCTCTGGGAAAACACTACCCCAAACCTGCTTCAGCGTTGTGAGGGGGACAGTCTTGCTATAATGGTATTTGTATTTTATACATCTCTTATCCTAAAGCTCTTTTACAGTTCCGCTCACAGTCATACTTCAAACACTGTCATGGAGTCATGGTAGGGTTGATGGTGGTGTCTTGCTCCAGGGACGACCTTCCGGCACTTTAGCTCTAGGAGGAGCAGGTAGGGTTAGGTGGGTGTCTTCTCAGGGACATCCTCCACACTTTATGCTTAGGAGAGAGCAGGTTAGGCGTTTAGGTGGTGTCTTGCTCAGGGACACCTCCACACTTATCTAGAGGAGGAGCGAGGGTCATGGGTTAGGTGGTGTCTTTGCTCAGGGTACACCTCCACGACTTAGCGTAGGAGGAGGAGCAGTAGGGTTAGGTGGTGTTTGCTCAGGACACCTCGCACACTTAAGCTGAGGAGGGAGGAGCAGGTTCAGGGTTAGTGGTGGTCTCTGCTCATGACACCTTCCACACTTAACTAGGAGGAAGCATGTAGGGTTAGGTGGTGTCTTGCTCAGGGACACCTCCACACTTAGCTAGGAGGAGCAGGTAGGGTTAGGTGGTGTCTTGCTCAGGGACACCTCCACACTTAGCTAGGAGGAGCAGGTAGGGTTAGGTGGTGTCTTGCTCAGGGACACCTCCACACTTAGCTAGGAGGAGCAGGTAGGGTTAGGTGGTGTCTTGCTCAGGGACACCTCCACACTTAGCTAGGAGGAGCAGGTAGGGTTAGGTGGTGTCTTGCTCAGGGACACCTCCACACTTAGCTAGGAGGAGCAGGTAGGGTTAGGTGGTGTCTCGCTCAGGGACACCTCCACACTTAACTAGGTGGAGCTCAGGGATCGAACCAGCAACTTTCCAGTTGGCAGACAACCACTCTACCTCCTGAGCTACTGCTGTCTACACAGCTGGACATTGAATGACAATACAAACAAACAAAAATCAACTAAATAAACGAAACCACACGTCAACATAAAACTTTATTTAAACTATAAATTAATGTTCAAGAACTCTGTGGGGGTTATAGCTGCTGGTACCACAACATGAAAATAAAACTAACATAAACATGATAAAAGATTCCAAACCAAACGGAAACCAACGTGAAGGTAGTGACAGTAAGTTAGTGATGGTGAAACCAGTTAACTAACCCACATGGTAGTTATGGTCATTAACTAACCCACAGTGCCTCACCTTCAACGTCCAATAAATAAGTCCGCACAGAGACGGCAGGCTGGACTACAGCAGGATTTATACAGAATAATATCGTCCTTTACACAACGCTCCAGATAGTCTGTGGACCCGTGGACAGCTTATGGTCTCTTACATCCAAGACTTTAGGTTTGACGTTGACCTGAAGAAGCTGATGAACTCATTACAATGACCGACAGACACAGACAGACAGACAGTCAGTGCTGAATAACTCTCAGGCCAGGGAGGTTCCAGGCAGTAGAATGAATTGTGATCGTCTGTTGAACAGACCTATCCCATGCGAACACGAGTGCTTTTTAAGCAACCTTGTCTCGAGAGCACGTCAGTAATCGGTGTGATCCAAGAGTTTCTCTGGTCAGACTGGTTCTACTGTCCAGGCACATGTCTTCTATTTCCTCCTTTGTCCTGTGGTTACAGGGATGATGTCCTTACAAGTCGGCCATCTAAATATCTGACAGTCCAGTCATAGAGATGTTGAACAGCCATTGCAAGCCAGTTCAAAATCTACCCTCTCGTGACATCACAAGTGGGAGTGTCCACCCAGATGTATGATGATGGGATAAGCTAAATTAGAAGTCTAATCTGACCAATCAGAGGAGACGGCTTCATGGAATGAGAAAGGGCGACCCAGCCTCTCACGCTAGGAACAAGACTCTCCTGCTCTCACAAAACCCAGTGATCCTTCATATGAATAATAATATTAATAATAATACTGGTAGCACTCCTAGCTTCACTCATCCTGAGATACACTTCCACAAAGATCTTCAGGTTGTTCCTATATTTCTACAATGTTCCCAAGTTCTACAACGTCTCACGTTGGATTTGGAGAACGTTGCTAGCAGCTTGCCACGTGCCAGCTAACAACATGTTGGGTGAACAAATCATGTTTTGTGGAGAAGACATTGATAGTGTGGAAGAAGTCCCATACGTTTGGCTGGAGGTGAGAAGAAACCATGGAACCATCTACTAAGACGTATACCAACTGGCCAGCTAGTGCTCGGTGGTGCAAGGTGTCCAGACCCCTGCAGGACTCGCCCTGCAACACATGGCAGCCAAGTGCTGAGCTCAAGTCAAAACCTTTCAAACCATCATAGAAAATGTTCAACTTCATAATTGGAGCTTCTAACTTTGAGGGAAAGTAAAAAGTATAAAACATCTTACATTCTCTTTTCTTTACAGTAAACAAACATGTTCTGAAGCCTTGCAGTGCTACTGTAAAATAATAAATACAAATCTTTACTTACAGGACTACATTTCTAAACTACATCTTTCAAACATGTCATGTCTATAAATACCTTTACAAATATACATGTTAATTATTCTAATAAACTTTTTGTGTGACTCAAAATGATGTCTTCCATGATTCTTCCGTGTTCTGGGTATCAAAACACTTCAAATCTAAAACAATACTTTAGAAAATGTGTTTTTGTGTTTTAAATTTACAATAAAAATGTCTAGATACAAAAACTCAAACTACAGCTTTTTCTTACGGCCCTGAAAGGTCGGTGCTATAAAGTTCCCAGACGGTTTGATGGTCACATAGTCACATGGTCATACGGTCACATGGTCACATGTTAATGTTCATATGAACACATGCTAGCTTAGTTAGCAGTCTCTAGTCCGGTCTCATGGAAACACTGGAGACTGGATTCACCCGTCTGGGATTCTCTACTGACCACAATATCGTATCAGAAACGCAGCTAAATGCCCAGGATCACTGGCCAGCATCTGGCCAATGGCCGTCATTCCATGTTCTGACATCACTTCCTCCTCGACAGGAAGTGACATACACACTTTGCTGTGGAATGGCTGGATTCCATGGAGTGTCTGGAGGAAAACCACTGGCCCAGTATAAAAATAGAACTGAAATCTGTTAAGAGGAAGATGAGGAAGAGGAAGACGTCGGTCGGTGAGCAACCTTTCACTGTCCGCTCATTCCCAAAGTCACCAAGACCTCGGTCAAGGTCACGTGTGTTGGCGATGGGTTTACGTCCTGACGACAGCATTGCTAGGCAACGTCTTGAGGAGACAGGGCAGTTGTGGCAGAGGATCATGGGCGAACACGGAGTCGTCCCCGGAGGAGTCATCCCCGGAGGAGCAGGCGCTGTCGGTGTCCCGGCCGCTGGGCGAGTACTGCTCCAAGCTCACGGATAAGTCCAGGTACTCCTGAGAGGGAGAGGGCAGAGGTCAACCTGGACTAGCAACATCATCTGATGCTGTGATCCAAAGCTACGAATACAGAGACACATCTTCAAGAAGCAGATGGGGGATGAGACATCCTGACCCCCACAGTACATGTTGAGAGAGGCCATGTTAGTCAGGAGGAGAGTAAACTTACGTCGGTGGAGGTCATGGACAGCACGCGGTCATGGTCTTCTACCAGCTGTCTAAAGGTTGGTCTCTGGGAAGGAACCGCATGCCAGCACTCCCTCATGATCATGTAGCTGGAGTAAGAATCACAATCACACCTCACCTCGTTAATACCTCACCTGGAGTAACAACCAATCACACCTCACCTCGTTAATACCTCACCTGGAGTAACAACCAATCACACCTCACCTCGTTAATACCTCACCTGGAGTAACAACCAATCACACCTCACCTCGTTAATACCTCACCTGGAGTAACAACCAATCACACCTCACCTCGTTAATACCTCACCTGGAGTAACAACCAATCACACCTCACCTCGTTAATACCTCACCTGGAGTAACAACCAATCACACCTCACCTCGTTAATACCTCACCTGGAGTAACAACCAATCACACCTTACCTCGTTAATACCTCACCTGGAGCAATACATAAATTCCTAAAACTACTCCTAAAAAGTGCCCCAGTATGTTGGTACCCTAGCATGTTGGATGGATGCATCATACAAGGGGGCATACAAGACATGTTAACCTAGCGCAGCCTAGCATAGTGTAACCTAATGTAGCACGGGCTTACCGTTCTAAAGACATGTTAATCTAGTGTATTCTAGTGCAGCCTATCATAGCATAACCTAGCATCATGGGACTTACAGTTCTGAAGACATGTTAACCTAGCATAGCCTTGTTCAGCCTAGCATAGCAAAACATAGCATAGCAAAACATAGCATAGTGGGACTTCAAAGTTCTAAGGACGTGTTAACCTAGCAGAGCCTAGTTTAGCATAGCCTAGCCTAGTCTGGTGTAAAAGGGCTTACACTTCTGAAGAACCTAGCGTAGTGTAGCTTACAGCTCATGGGTGCAGTTGGCCGGCTTGTCCATACGATGGCCTTCCTTCAGCAGCTTGAAGAGCTCCTCCACCGGGATGCCCGGGTACGGGGAGCCGCCCAGCGTGAAGATCTCCCACAGCAACACGCCATACGACCACCTGGACACACAGGAGCAGAGGTCAGGGGTCACCAGGTGGGTTGGTGCCTAACGAATCACTAGGATCTTTTTCTGGCTGGCTGGCTGGCTGGCTGTTTCTTACACACAGAGAGAGAGAGAGAGAGGACCCCCATGAGGTTTTAACTCTCAGCGTAGTGTGGAATGTGGAGGCAAGCAGGATTTCACTGAGCCCAGTGTGTGTGTGTGTGTGTGTGTAAGCAACAAGCATGCCAGCAGACTGTGGGACATTATGAATTCCTACTTGTACCACAGAGCTTAGCGTTGAGGCTAATGTGCTAAGGCGTGGTAGCATGAGAGCTAAACTCACACGTCGCTCTGGTGCGTGTAGACACGGTCAAACAAGGCCTCTGGTGCCATCCACTTCACCGGCAGCCGACCCTGGGAGACGACAAGACCAGCGCAGCATTGGAACAACACAACACTCAGGGTAACAGGTGAGACCAGGTGAGACATGTGTGGGTATAACCGGTGTGTATCCAAGTGTGTGGGGAGATAGGTGTATACCCATGTGTGTACCAGCTGAGACCAGGTGGTGTACCAGGTGGTGTGCCAGCTGAGACCAGGTGGTGTACCAGGTGAGACCAGGTGGTGTACTACATGCAGCAAAGACTCACATTGGTGGTCTTCTTGTAGTAGTCTATGTTGTGCACGTCTCTGGCGAGGCCGAAGTCCGCGATCTTCATGATGTTGTCATCGGTAACCAGAACATTCCTGGCTGCCAGATCTCTATGGATACACTACAGGAAGACGAGGAGGTAACCCACCATGGATACACACTGTTATAGGGATGTTACTGTTCAGACGTTGCTTTGAGAAACCAGACTAGGTTTAGTCTGGGGTAGAAGTTTTGCCTTCTGCAAGGCCAGGTACTCAATGCTAAGATAGGTTTAACCTAGGTTTAAGTTTGATGCTGGGTTTAGTCTGAGTTTAGACGAAGTTTAGACTAGGTTTAGTCTGGATTTAGACTAGGTTTTACCTTCTGTGATGCCAGGTACTCCATGCCGCGGGCCACCTGGTAGGCACAGGACACCAAGTCTATGAAGGTGAGCTGCTCGTCTGGGATCTTGCAGGTGTCGAAGGAGTAGTCCATCCCAGGGGGACGACGCGCTCGCAGATACTCCCTCAGGTTCCCTTTAGATGCATACTCCACAAGGACATATAGAGGACCTGCACCAGTCAGACAGACAGGTTATTACACACTGACAGGTTACTCAAAAGAATAGTGTACTGGACCTACCGACCTGAGGGTTGGACCTATCATCCTGAGTACTGGACCTACCGTCCTGAGGGTTGGACCTACCGTCCTGAGGGTTGGACCTACCGTCCTGAGGGTTGGACCTCCCGTCTTGAGTACTGGACCTACTGTCCTGAGGGTTGGACCTACCATCCTGAGTACTGGACCTACCGTCCTGAGGGTTGGACCTACCGACCTGAGCGTTTGGACCTACCATCCTGAGTACTGGACCTACCATCCTGAGGGTTGGATCTACCGACCTGATGGATGGACCTACCGTCCTGAGTACTGGACCTACCATCCTGAGGGTTGGACCTACCGACCTGAGCGTTGGACCTACCATCCTGAGTACTGGACCTACCGTCCTGAGGGTTGGACCTACCGTCCTGAGTACTGGACCTACCATCCTGAGGGTTGGACCTACCGACCTGAGCGTTGGACCTACCATCCTGAGTACTGGACCTACCATCCTGAGGGTTGGACCTACCGACCTGAGCGTTGGACCTACCATCCTGAGTACTAGACCTAACACCCTGATGGTTGGACCTACCGTCCTGAGGGTTGGACCGACCGACCTGAGGGTTGGACCTACCAACCTGAGTACTGGACCTACCGTCCTGAGGGTTGGACCTACCGTCCTGAGGGTTGGACCTACCGACCTGAGGGTTGGACCTACCATCCTGAGTACTGCACCTACCATCCTGAGTACTAGACCTAACGCCCTGATGGTTGGACCTACCATCCTGAGTACTAGACCTAACGCCCTGATGGTTGGACCTACCATCCTGAGTACTAGACCTAACGCCCTGATGGTTGGACCTTCCATCCTGAGGGTTGGACCTACGGTCCTGAGGGTTGGACCTACCGTCCTGAAGGTTGGACCTACCGTCCTGAGGGTTTGGACCTACCGACCTGAGGGTTGGACCTTACGGCCCTGAGGGTTGGACCTACCGTCCTGAGTACTAGACCGCTAACGCCCTGATGGTTGGACTAACGCCCTGATGGTTGACCTACGTCCTGAGGGTTGGATACCGTCCTGAGGTTAGGATCTACCGACCTGATTGGATTGGACCTACCGTCCTGAGTAACTGGACCTACCATCCTGAGGGTTGGACCTACCGTCCTGAGTACTAGACCTAACGCCCTGATGGTTGGACCTAACACCCTGATGGTTGGACCTACCGTCCTGAGGGTTGGACCTACCGTCCTGAAGGTTGGACCTACCGTCCTGAGGGTTGGACCTACCGTCCTGAAGGTTGGACCTACCGTCCTAAGGGTTGGACCTACCGACCTGAGGGTTGGACCTATCATCCTGAGTACTGGACCTACCGTCCTAAGGGTTGGACCTACCGACCTGAGGGTTGGACCTACCATCCTGAGTACTGGACCTACCGTCCTGAGGGTTGGACCTACCGACCTGATGGTTGGACCTACCGTCCTGAGTACTGGACCTACCATCCTGAGTACTAGACCTAATGCCCTGATGGTTGGACCTACCGTCCTGAGTACTAGACCTAACGCCCTGATGGTTGGACCTAACGCCCTGATGGTTGGACCTACCGTCCTGACGGTTGGACGTACTGTCCTGAGGGTTGGACCTACCGTCCTGAGGGTTGAACCTACCGTCCTGAGGGTTGAACCTACCGTCCTGAGTGCACGCTCCCAGCAGGTTGATGATGTTCTTGTGTTTTCCGATCATCTTCATCATCTCCATCTCTGACACCAGGTCAGACAGGTCCTTGTCTGTAGCATCGCCTGGGAGACGGGTTCACAGCGTGGTCACCACCAGCTCCACAACCTCTCACATCATCAATTACATTTACTTGTAAACAATTGGTCGGTTTTTATTTTGTCTAATACCCTACTAACACACACACACACACATCCGAGAGGGACTGCTAGCCTCCTAGTCTACGAACACACAACATGTCTGCAGCGTCTTCCAAAAAAACGAACACATAAATAAATCACCTCGATGGTAACAAGCATATAAAAACGACATAGCAACTGTGACATAATCCTGTGGTGAACATCGTGTTGTGGAATAGTGTTCGACTAGCATCCTGGAGGTCATTATGTTCAGTGTGAACAACCAATCACCTTTCACCATCTTGATGGCCACGGTCAGGGGCTTGTTGGGCTTGTCCTTGTCCACGCCGAGCGCCTCAGCCATCAGCACCTGGCCGAAGCATCCCTCCCCCAGAGCCTTGCCCAGCGTCAGCCTGCACACCACCAAGCATCACTTAGCATGGATACCCACGACATCATATCTGTCTTATAAGTCATGTGGAATAAAACTGTTACAGTTATAGTAGTTATAGTAATAGTTATTGTTATAGTTGTATTATTTTGTTATAGTTATAGTTATATTAATTGTTCTAGTTATTGTTATTGTTCTAGTTATTGTATAGTTATAGTTATTGTATACTTATAGTTATAGTTACTGTTATAGTTATAGTCATAGTTATTGTTATAGTCATTTGCATTTATAGTAATAGTTATGGTTATAGTTTACCAGTTATAGTATACCAACTGGTTATAGTATACCAGTTGTTATATTTATATTAATTGCTATAGTGATTGTTATAGTTTGTTATTGTGTAGTTATAGTTATAGTTATAGTTATATTATATGTGATAGTTATAGTAACAGTTATCGCCATACCGGCTTCGAGAGAACTCCCACTTGGGGTCGGAGGGCAGCTCGAGCTCCAACACGTTGGCCAGCGTCGGACCTTCACTGGATGACAGGCGGGTGATCCTGACCAATGGGGTGTTGGAGTTCATCGAGGAGTTAGAATCCAAGGATACCTGCTTGGGTGCAAAAACAACTTCTCTTCTAGTTTCTGAAGGGGCGGAGTTACAGCCTTAACAATACAGACACATCCATTGTGGCTCTGAAGGGGCGGAGTCACCGCCTGGAGTCTAGTTTCTGAAGGGGCCTGGTCACAGCCTTAAGGGGGCAGGGTCACAGCCTTAACACACCTGTTCTAGTTTCTGAAGGGGCGTCATCACAGCCTTAAGGGGGCGGCGTCACAGCCTTAACACACCTGTTCTAGTTTCTGAAGGGGCGTCATCACAGCCTTAAGGGGGCGGCGTCACAGCCTTAACACACCTGTTCTAGTTTATGAAGGGGCGTCGTCACAGCCTTAAGGGGGCGGCGTCACAGCCTTAACACACCTGTTCTAGTTTCTGAAGGGCCGTGGTCACAGCCTTAAGGGGGCGGGGTCACAGCCTTAACACACCTGTTCTTGTTTCTGAAGGGGCGGGGTCACAGCCTTAACACACCTGTTCTAGTTTCTGGAGGGGTATGGCCACAGCCCTAAGGGGGCGGGGTCACAGCCTTAACACACCTGTTCTAGTTTCTGGAGGGGTGCGGTCACAGCCCTAAGGGGGCGGGGTCACAGCCTTAACAGGCTTAACAGAGACAGGGGGAAGACAGAACTAAACTATGTTATGAGCTTGGAGTGACCTCCATTTCATAAATCTATTGTTTTGAATAATGATTTAAGTCTGATTCCAGTCTGTTGCATTGTATACATGGTGAATGATTAGTCTCATTGTATACTGGGTTTTGATTGGCTAACTTGTATTTTGACCCTGTACCCCCCTCCCCCGATCCTGCTCAGTAATAAGGGAGCATTCGGAGATTTGCAGAGTTATGAAGAACCAAGACAACTGGGAGATTAACTTCTACAGAAACCAGCTGAGAAAAACAGATGACAGAAAAATGCAATAAGGCCTTTCTCCTGGACGTCCGTATAAGGGAAGGTCAAGCAGTTGGTCAGAAAACCCTCGATAAAAACTCTTCTAGAAATATAATATAAATAAAATATGAGTCTGCATGTTCAAAGTGCTATGATCTGCTTGGAAGAGATATATTCAGATGTGTTGCACTCTATATACAGCAGATGGTATATGGTACGCTGTCGGTAGGATCAGTAGAACCTGGTCCGGTCGGGAACCGAACCATGAAGAGACCGGGCCACCAGCGCAGAACAGGAAGTAGGTCATGTCTGGTAGGAATCTGGTGTCTACTTCCTGTTACCTGTCTCTTGAGGGGGAACTTGGAGAGCTTGTGCACAGATGGGGATGGGAGCGTCTTCTGCGACGACATCCTCATGTGGCACAAGACGATGATGACGATGGTGAGGATGAAGAGCACACAGCCCGTCACGTAGATGAGGATGTCGGCATAATCCTCTTCTTTGTTTGGCTCCAGGTCTGGGGGGCGGGGCCAGACGTATTCACATAATTATACATATCATCTCCATATAATCTACATTTGGTAAGATCACGTAAATATAATGTCTCAAAGTCAAGCTAATGCTAACCTGGAATTACTGGACCGTTTATATTCATATAGTCTGATACTCTCTTAGCCTATTGCAGTCATGCAACAAAACACACTTTGCATAAATTTAAACAAGCATTCTGTCCAGCAGTATGTTAAAAATATGATCCATAAGGTGCTAACGCCTGTGCAGTTACACCTGTGTGCAGTCACACTTGTGTGCGGTCACACTTGTGTGCCAACACTTGTGTGCAGTCACACTTGTGTGCGGTCACACTTGTGTGCCAACACTTGTGTGCAGTCACACTTGTGTGCAGTCACACTTGTGTGCGGTCACACTTGTGTGCCAACACTTGTGTGCAGTCACACTTGTGTGCAGTTACACCTGTGCAGTTACACCTGTGCGGTCACACTTGTGTGCCAACACTTGTGTGCAGTCACACTTGTGTGCAGTTACACCTGTGCAGTTACACCTGTGCAGTTACACCTGTGCGGTCACACTTGTGTGCGGTTACACCTGTGCAGTTACACCTGTGCAGTTACACCTGTGTGAACACGCTAGTTGTAATTGCACAGCGTGAGAGGCTACATGCTGCTGAGCTAACTAGCCTAGTGGGCAGGTTTCCACCGAGGTGGTGGAGGAGCAGGAGGGGAGGAGAGGAGGGAAGGAGGCCCAGAGAGGAGAGACGAGGAGAGACGAGGAGAGACGAGGAGAGACGAGGAGACTACCTGGGAGAACCGTGAGCCAAGCGGAGTGGTAAGCATAACCGATAGAGTTCCCGGCCAGACAAGTGTATTCCCCCGCATCGTCCAGCGACACGTTGACCAGCAGCAGCACCTCCAGCTCCTGGTCTGTGGTGTTAATACCAGCTGTCTGGAGGTGAGGGGCCCGGGGGGAGCAGGAGAAACACACACATGTGATACGCTTGTTGTAGCAGAGTCACCCTGCAGGAGGAGAGGAGGAGGAGGAGGAGGAGGGGAGGAGGAGGAGGACGAGGAGGAGGAGGAGATGGAAGAGGAGGAGAGGAGGAGGAGAGGAGAGGAGAGGAGGAGAGGAGGATGAGGAGGGGAGGAGGAGGGAGGAGAGGAGAGGCAGAGGAGGAGGAGGAGGAGGGGGGGGAGGAGGAGGAGGAAAGGGGAGGAGGAGGAGGAGGAGGAGGAGAGAGGAGGAGGAGGCGGAGGAGAAGAGCAGGAGGATGATGAGAAGGAGAAGGAGGAGGAGGAGGAGGAGGAGGAGGAGGAGGAGGAGGAGGTACACCAACCACCAGCATCTAGGAATGCACCAGATGTCAAGGTAATGGACAAAGATACCAACACACACACACACACACACACACACACACACACACACACACACACACACACACTAATATGAGAGCAGGTCGACACAGCAGAACATCAGAGACCACCACCCAGAAGAACCAGCAGAACATCAGAGACCACCACCCAGAAGAACCAGCAGAACATCAGAGACCACCACCCAGAAGAACCAGCAGAACATCAGAGACCACCACCCAGAAGAGCTAAAGGTCTGTTAGCTCCCTGGCTAAGTCTGTTAGCCACGTAGCAGGATATCAGGACAGGTCACACCACAGTTGCTACGGTAACCAGCGATGGAGGACGTGGAGGAGAGGAGGCGGGGTTTACCTGGGGTTAATATTTTGAGCCAGAAAGCGTTTTCCGATTTTCCTACAAAGTTGGATGCGCGACACCAGTACCTCCCGCTGTCGGTCCGAGAGACGTTGAGGAGGACCAGCGAATCGTAGGCCTCGGTCAGCCTACTGACCACACTCTACAGGAAACAGACCAATCAGAACACTCTACAGGAAACAGACCAATCAGAACACTCTACAGGAAACAGACCAATTCAGAACAACTTACTTACGGGAAACAGACCAATGCAGAAACACTCTACAAGGAAACAGGGACCAATCAGAACACACTCTATAGGAAACAGACCAATCAGAACACTCCTATAGGAAACAGACCAATCAGAACACTCTACAGGAAACAGACCAATCAGAACACTCTATAGGAAACAGACCAATCAGAACACTCTATAGGAAACAGACCAATCAGAACACTCTATAGGAAACAGACCAATCAGAACACTCTATAGGAAACAGACCAATCAGAACACTCTACAGGAAACAGACCAATCAGAACACACTCTATAGAAACAAGACCATCAAACACTC
>PIJE02005356.1:7239-19347 GCA_002895965.2 Coryphaenoides rupestris
AAGCTTGATTGTGTACATTTGGTGATAGCATTCCAGTTTGAATTTAGAAAATGTTTGTGTTTGTCTTTATTTTGTTTACAGCCACTCATGCCCCCCCCCCACCCCCCCTCTCTGTCTCTCTCTCTGATTAAGAGATCAGTTAAAGTGATGCATATTGTGTCCATCAGACAGATTCTCCAGGCTCAAATAGAGTAGAGTTTTCATGCATAAATATACAACACTATTTCAGACTAGTGCACAGAGTTGTTTACTCTGCAGCAATGGATGAAGGATTCTCACCTAATTAAGCCCTTTATGGAATTGCCCCAGCCCCATCAGCAAATTGAAATAAATTAGAAATGGAGCAGCAACCTTGCTTTTCCCTACAGTCTCTCTCTCTCTCTCTCTCTCTCTCTCTCTCTCTCTCTCTCTCTCTCTTCCCAACCCGGTGGCGTGCACCATGCCTTCGCTACACTGTGAAACCCTTAGAGATGCAGCAGCTAGAGATCAATAGCCAACACCTGGAAGAAACTCAATGTCTTTGTGACACCTATAACCTCTGCGCCTCCTCACCCGCCTCCTCTCTCTCTCTCTCTCTCTTTCTCTCTCTCTCGCTTTCATTTTCAGCGGTCCTAGAAAACGCTAAGGAGGAGATCAACGGAGAGACGGATCAAGATGCTTTAATGCTTTAAACAGTTGGCAATTCAATTCAATTCAATTTTATTTGTATAGCCCTGAATCACAAGACAGTCTCAAAGGGCTTTACAGGCCAGATTATTGTGAGCCAAAAGTGATTTATGACACCCCCCTAGCCCCGCCCCCCTAAGGACAAGAAACGACTCCCTTAATTAACAAGGAAGAAATCTCGAGGAGGAACCTCAGAGTGGGGATCCCTCCTTCCAGGGATGGTTCAGAGTGCAATGGGTGTCATACGGGCATTTAAAAACAGGGGTAACAAAGCATGACAAATTGCAAATGACAAAGTACAAATAGTTCGACCGGCTCGTATGTCAAAATAAATAAATTTAAAACGTGAGAACGCCATATTCACATCTTATATAGGCCCTACAAGTATGGTGCTTGTAATAAGGTGTATTATTGGTTTGTGGGGGATCCCTCCTTCCAGGGTGGTTCAGAGTGCAATGGGTGTCATACGGGCATTAAAAACAGGGGTAACAAAACATGACAGAAGTGATTGGCAGAAGTGATTGGCGGAAGGTTCCCTTCCATGTTTGGAATTTAGAAAATATTATGACGACAGGCACTGTGCAGGCTTTTGAGGTAAAGGCAAAATCCATCATCTCATCTCACCTCTCATAACATCTCCTTACATTGTACATCGCGACTTCTCAGCCTTCTCCTCAAACACGTTTCCTCAGAACTTTGTGGAAGCTGTGAACGTTGATAATACGGATGAGTGAGTTGTGTTCATGTGTTTTCAGACAGCAATGGATGGAACTAACATGATATTTTATCTATACGTCACCCGTTTAATGACGAAAACATTGTTGTTTTGTTGTCGCAATCTAAATAGCGTAGAAATACACTCGCCTTGTCCTTGAAATTAAATACGTGACCACTAATGGAACCCTTGTTTAGACATTTAAAATTACTTTAGTTGCACAACTACTAAACTTCAAAGAATGACTCCTTCCACCACACACTGTAATCTCAAGAACTCAGCAGCAATAGCAGCTTAACACAATTTAGCTTTTATTGTGAGTTCAGACCTCTGGTGCCAAAGGGTCATCCTGAGAGATTTAGGTCTGATAAGAAGTTTCATAATTCCCAAAATAGTCTTACATCACGTGTGTGTGTGTGTGCGTGTGTGTATGTGTGTGTGTGTGTGTGTGTGTATGCGTGCGAGGGTGTTGGATGTGGGTCCCCGCATGCAGGAATGTGGGCGGGCATGTGTGTGTTTGTCTGTGCGTGTGCAGGGATGTGTGTATGTGTGCGTGCATGCAAGGGTGTGTGTGCATGGGCTGTCTTGTGATCTTGGTGGCATTGGGGGGGGGGGGGGGGGGGGGGGGGTGATGAGGGACAGCATGTCTTGTGATGACAAGCCTGATATCCTCTGCAGAAGCACGACCGACCTGTTTAAACGATCCCGCCCCAACCCCACACACTACCTGTTTTTGCCTCGTATCATTAATGTAATGTTTAGCACTTGTGTTGACTAGTAATTATGTTCACCTGTTCTGTATTTAAGGATTAATACTTCCTTAGTTTCTGCTCAGTTTGAAGATTCCTTGTTGTAGGTAAAGCTTCATTTAGCACCCTGTCTGACCTCTGCGTTTGGAGGCAGCTGTGACAGAAGGAACTCACCACCAGAACCTGAACCCAGCAGATATTGCCCCATTATCCAGGTTCCTGGCAGCCACCTTTGAGCACCAGGACTGCCTCACTGGCCGAATCCTGGATTGCTGGGCGCTTCGTGAGCTGCCTAGCCCTGTTCCTGAGCTGCCTAACGAGGGCTGGGTGATAAAACGATCTGGAACCGGGATCGCGATAAAAAATAATTTTGATTACGATCGATAAGCCTTGACATTTTTACTCAATATGGATAGATCTAACAGCCTTTCACACAGCAGAAATAAATGAACAGAAATAAACAGCCAATGAGTCTGTTTTTGGCTTGCACACACCCATTTACCACAAGGCTTTGTTTACCAGCAGCAATGGTGGATGAAAGCTCTGGAAAGGAGGTGAATAATATGAAATTCAATTATAAGATATGAAAGACAATTGAAAAGAAGCACGGATATCACGAGTGCAGTGTTCATAATTAAGTTCATTATTAATGTTTTACTGTGGGAATTCTCACGAGACACGAACTCGCGTGTCGTTTATTAAGTACGCCAACTCCGTGAAACGTCAAACCACAGCAACATGTTAAGATCGTTGTTACGTCACTCCTCTGAACACACTCAACCGTAACACTGTGTGTAGAATGCACACACACACCCGTATGGTGAATTATGTTATGAGTCCTCTACATTACTTTATTTTAACTTACAGTTGTACTTTAATGTACAGGGGCTTTGAGATCCACTTTACTCTTTTTGTCTTGATTGTACCTCTACAGCTTTTCGTTTTATTAGCATTATTTTAATAATTTACACGGCAAGTGAACATGTATTGTTTTGTTAAGGCAGATCATTTGCTTGCACATGTTTACATTTTGTCATAATTTTTATTAATAAATTATGTTCTAATGTTTAACTAATGAAACCTCTGGTTTCTTCAGGCTTCAGTCATTATCAGGATACTCTTCAAACTGGCAGCATTATCAAATTATATACTGTGATAAAAATCAATACCTAACCCTGTTCCTGACCTGCCTAGTTCTTGTTCCTGAGCCTGAGCTGACTAGACTTGTTCCTGACTAGACGTGTTCTTTTTCACACCGAGGTTCGGTAGACTTGGTCTGATTCAGGGGTAAAGTTGACACTGAATTTTTCATTTGGTGCAGTTAGTGTTCACACTGGACTTTGTTAGGTGAACCAAACATTGTAAACAAACGCCTCGCGTCCACAGGTGGATAAAATGAGGTACGCCCCTCGTGGTAATATTCAATACTGCCTTTGACCGTTACATATTCCTGCTGGTGATAATAAGGCTGTATCCAGCCGTACACAGCAGAAGAAGCAACCAACCTACTCTTAGGTTGCTTATTATATCACTATACATAGACTTAATATAGAGTAAGCATTAACACACTGACATACATATCAGAAGGCAATAAAATGAAACCTGAATTACCTCATGAATTACAACGAAAAAACGCTCACAACCATGGCTAAGCAATCCTAAACACTGATGAAACAAGAACCATTTGTGTGATATATATACACACACACCATACAACTATAACACGTACAAAACATTAATACAGGACTATATACAAATCGGCAATGTAACGTCTTTAGTCGGCAGATGACACTTTCCAATTCGGTTTCAAGGTTTATAGAGAGTTGGTCCATCGGAACGCCAGGTCTCCAACATACAAACAATAAAATATACTGCAATACAATGCACTAGCCGATTCTTCTTCCTACTCCGCACTCGTTCCACATGTTCTCTACTATATATACAAAGCCGGAAGTGGCAAAAACCAAACTTAACTAAAAGCAAGGTGGATAAAAACAAGGTGTAGCCCTAGTGGCGATATTCAATACTGCCTTTGACTATTACAACACACACACACACACACACGGTGGCTATTGCTGGTGTGTGTGGGTCCTGCCCGGTCTGGTTTTCAAGACCCGCACCTGTGACGTGCAATACTGAAGCCACCCGCCACCCGCACATATGGCCACTAACTCGACCTGATGGTACAAGATCCGCAGCCCGACCCGAACCCGCATAATAGCCATAACAAACATGACCAATAAAACGTCTCATAATGATCACTTATTACACTGAGCAAAAACATACTTGGCTCAAAACTTATTGGATGGAATCATTTCAAGCTGTTGTTTAAATCATTCGGTTAGGCTTAATCAAGTAGCTTACATTTAAAGTGATACTTCTGGACCATTCCATACATGTGAAATTAAGTATATATACTGTATATTTAAGTATATATATATATTAAGTATATATATATTAAAACAAAGGTTGCCTAATGAAGCCGTCTATTCCATTGAATAATATTGATGTAGAATAATAATGTAATGTATATCAATCAATGTTCATCCGCCCCTCCCAAAAATACCTTGACATACTGTATTAGCCTACTGATAGAGAGAGAGATTATATATATACGTGATGCAGGAGCCTGCTTAGCAGTACACACACCACGGAGACCATCCATAATGCACTCTTTTTTGGTTTGCTTCCTGTAGTTGGTTCGGATCACGTTCTCACCTAAAGTGAACCAAACCGTAGTTCACTTGGAAGACCACCACAGAGGTGGGGGTGACACAGGGGCCAAGCAGGGCCAGTTGCACCAACTTTGCATAAGTTCAAGTTGTGAGTAGTTATAACACACATGATTTACACATGCCTCAATCAAAATAGTTTGCACCACATAAAGTACTTATTATGTAGCACTTAGTAATAACTTACTAATACACCTGCCTCTAAGCAGGTGTAAACGGTGTAAATGGTGGCAGCTGGTGACTAAGAATAATCTGCAAAATAAAAAATAAATGGTGCTGAGTGAGTGCAGACTGTGCAGAATCCAGAAGCAGCAGCAGCAGCAGCAGCAGCCTGTTTCCATACAAGATACTGTCCTGGTTGAACTATTTAATTCATGTTTTTTTACAACACAAAGCCAGTCTAGAAATGGCAGTCAATTCCAACTGCGTCATACAAATGGATGTTCTCTCCAGGCTTCCAAACACTTGTTTACATCCTATCCAAGAGGTTACTAGTTAGGACATTACAAATCAGACATGCTTGAATCTGTGTGAATGGGGCATCTAATTTTCTTTCAGTTCAAATTAGTTTTGACCAATGATGTTACTGGGGGCGGGGTCTAGACTGGAAGCAAGCAGACCCAGCGGAAGCACAACAAACGTGACATGGCTGACAAGCAACTGGAAGGAAAAATCTCAGTCAAAAAATTCATAAGTCTGTAGATTATGTTTTCATGACTTTGATCTTAAAAATAAAGAAACTGATTACTACTAAGCCAAAATATGGAAGTGAAACCAGACTACACCCTTGCTATAAAAGAGTGAATGGGACCTGTTGAAGTAGAGACGATGCCCTGGCGGTGTGCACGGATTGCAATACTTCTACATCATCGTAGTTCTGCTGTATCGGAGGTCTAATTAAAAATATGGCATCCGAACACAACAGCAATATTCCCCTTAGCGATTCAGCGAGTCAGTTAATTCATGTCCTGCATATGTACTGTAGCTTGTATGCCCTTGCCATAATTAATTGCTAATAAAGGTCTGATAACTAAAACGACAGCATCGTCTTGCCATTGTCTGCATCCTCCTTGGCCAGCAACGAACACAAACCTGGCCAGTACCCAGCCAAACTAAACTAAACCACTGGCCGGTGGGACAGCAACAAAAACGTCAATTTTGGCTTTACATCGCAGCCAATGTACTCGTACAGTAGGAGTTGGAATGAAACAACACGACTTCAAAAATGGTACAGAGTATGCCCAGCTTAGCATGCGTGACTCCACCCCTACAGGAACTGTGTAGTCTCCCCCCAGAAGTTGGGTTAGAGCATTGTCAAACTTCTGGATCTGAGATGACTCACATATTGACAGTGCAACCTACATTTTGTAAACTGCTAGTATGAAACTAACCAGTGCTTGGTAAGGACTTAACACACAGACTTGGTAACACACATCGCTGGTGCGACAGATACAGATGATAGCAGGCAGGGAAGTTCACTGTGGAGATGTGCTGTCCTTGCTTACTAAAGGAATCCACCTTGTGGCCTACAGCCTCTCACACATACACGCAAACACACACACACTGACTGAAGCACAATATACACCAGCACAGCTGTAATACAGAGAAGCCTACTCACCACCCTACCAACCAGGGGCTGCTGGGGTTTTAGAGCCCAGATCCAAGATCCCCACGGACCGTCCAGAAGTCACCTGCAGATCTCCATGTCTCGCCCCCCTCCCCTCCCCTTCACACACTGATACCAAGGCAGAGCAGTGGTGGGATGACAAAACTGTACAGTAAACTGTATATGTCCTACTGACAAGTTCCAATTGATTGCCGATCCAAAGTTTTTCCCACTAATCAATGCAAAAAATAACTTGACAGTCTGCAAACTGGGTGTCCCTGTTGCTTCTCACTTCAACTTGTTTTGTTTTGAATTCCTGTGCCACACACTAAATGGGTGATGCCTGCAATAGACCAACTTAAAAAACGCGTTTGTTATAAAAAATAACATAAAATACAATAAAATACAATAAAATACAAAACACATACACACAACGCAATACTCTTCACCTCTTGAGAGAAACAAAGATGCTGATGCTGATTTTTACAATGACTACCTGAAGCTAATAATGCGGAAAAGTATGACAAATTGAGTCCCCGCACATTCAACAGCCAGCAGTCATCGGAGCCTGGGTCCTGTGTTGCAATGCGGGTGGTGGTGCAGCAGCATCAGCCTCTCTCCTCATCCCTGCTGCCTCCGCTGCTCCAGATGTGCAGACCAGATCCGGGGCTGCCTGGAAATCAATGGGCTCCTCTGGTGGTGGTGGTGCTGGTGCTGGTGGTGGGAGTGCACCGCTTTTGAAGGCTGTCGAGTCTCGACGCAGTGTAACCTAACGCACGGACACGGAGGAAGACACGCGGCTACCTGTAGGCGCGGTGCAGGATCTGCAACACGTGTCTCAGCGTGGCTCCATCTCCCGCGCTGCGCTGCAGAGATGCTGTCCTGGCGGCGGCGGCGCGGCGTGCACGGATGCTGGTGTGCGCGTACATGTGTGTGTGTGTGTGTGTGTGTGTGTGTGTGTGTGTGTGTGTGTGACACTTTATTTATTTATTTTTAATTACTGGAGCACGATTTTGAAAAACAAACAGGACTAATTTAGGGCAAACACAACACACAGTTCACACAAACACACATACAGTAAGTAGCAGAACACATCATTTATTTTGCAAAATGAAACAATGAATTAAAAACCTTACTACAATAATGTATACAAATCCAATTTTGTGCAAAATATTGCACACACATAATGGTGCATAGGATCGGATTGTGCTCGAACTAGACACACTGCAGTGCTCCACTTTGTAATGTCAAAAATCAAAAGTCAATAATCCATGCATTTCCAACAGTTGCATTTTGCACTGAAAATCATAGAACATATTCTAAATAGAGTGTAGTACAAAACACAGCATCTATCTAGCTATCTGTCTGTCTATCTATCTATCTATCACTATCTATCTATCTATCTATCTATCTATCAGGGCTGGTGAAGTCAGAGTTCACAATCCTGCTGGCCTATGGAAACAAACTCTGTTTAGACTCTGTTCGACTGCGGAGGCGCTTGCCTGACCAGCAGTTGGAACATGATGATGTTGTGTCCTCCTAAAGTCCACAATCAGCTCCTTAGTTTTGGAGACATTCAGCATGACGCTGTTGTTGGACCAGAGTGACAGGTTAGCAACTTCCTCTAGGTAGGCCTTCTCATCGTTACCATAAATCAGGCCCACCATCACTGTGTCATCCACAAATTTCCACAAACGGCCACAAACATCCACAAACGCAAAAAAGCATCCACACAAAAAAATCAATGACATTTAAGCAACCCTGTGTGTGTCTTTACCGGCCCACACCTGCCATTAGTGATGCGCTTGCCTGTGCTTGGTGCACTTGGTGTGCTTGGCACCGGCTCGCTGGCCAATCATGTTACAAGTGTGTCTACTGAAATATGTCCTGGAATAGACATGAGCTACTTTCCATTGCAAAAGCCTTTGAATACGTTCAGAATCCCCTGTCGACAATAAAAGACTATATCATTACCAGCAAGGACTAAGGTTCTAAATCTAGTGGGCTATGCAATTTAAGAGACTGTAAGCCTATGTATATACAAACTAATAAATGCATGAATAAAATAAATAATGCAATGATCTTAAAATCTCTGCAGAACGGTAAAAATGGGCCATTAAACTTACACTCAGGTTTAATATAAAAACAATAATAATAATAATAATAATAATAATAAGTACAGCATAAATAATATG
The DNA here is from genome assembly GCA_002895965.2 of Coryphaenoides rupestris. Lineage (NCBI taxonomy): Eukaryota > Metazoa > Chordata > Actinopteri > Gadiformes > Macrouridae > Coryphaenoides > Coryphaenoides rupestris. Next base: position 15,903 of record PIJE02005356.1, read on the forward strand.
CTTTGTGGTTCTACATTAAATTGAATATGTGGTTACAGTGGTATTGAATACCACAGTACCACAGTACAGTGGTATTCAATACCACTGTAGTCTGCCCAGATCACGATTGTTTGGTACATCTATAATGCCTGCCCTAATATTTTGGAAAAATATAGAAAACTACAAATCAGAGACACAGCATTTCTTTTTTATTTAATTTTTACTTGGACCTGCTCTGAAAGATAATAAAATAATTAACTATCACAATATCTGGAGTGTTAATTACCTTAAAACATGACACAAAAAGTGAGCAAAGGGTTGCAATCTTGCAATACATACAACCCCCCCCCCCCCCAGAGAGTGGTGGGGTGCACAACTCCAATTAATCCGAGAAGGGCCTGGCTCGCACAATCCCAATAGCGTTCCTAGGTAATTTTTCTCTGCACCAAAAAGGTGTGGTGTATGTACCACAAACATAGGGGTTCAAGATGAGTCACATGGGGCGTCTAGTGGATGGTCCAGATGGGTCATGCCCGTTCGCATCATCACAAACTCATCACTTATATCTGGACTCGTATATTTATGGACCTTTAAGGTTCTATCTGGTAGCGCACACCAAGCTGAGGGAGGGGCCCTCCTTTGGCTAGACGATTCTGTTCAAGATGTCGCATACTGTGGTGGTGACAGAGTGCACAAGCCGACCTTCCACCAAACAACACGTATGCACACACAACAAAGTGGAAAAGCGGGCCCAATTGGCCCTAAGCCACTAGCATCCTATCTACATTGCTGCCTACGCTAACGAACAGAGTTAAGAACGGCCACTCGCCACATTCCACATTGCGAAACTCAACAAAAGGGGGCACAACGACACACACAGGTACACACACACTGCAACAGAAACACACACACGCCCATCCACATACACACACGTACAAGCACACACACACACACACACACACACGCGCACACACACACACACATCACCTGGGAAGTATGTAACAGTGTAACTATCTTAATCAGGCCTTTTCTGAGATCCACACTCAGAAGCAGCAAAGAGCCACAGATTCGTCTCCACTCTCACAGAGGAGCATCTGACACAAGAACATACAGAGTACACACAGTCCTGAAACAATATATCGCACATACACTCACCAAGACACCCACACGTTTCACATACACAGACTACACATCATTTAAAACAACCTGTACAGTATGTGCCAGCTCCCTTTAACGCATCAATCACGCTGACTTAAAACAACCGTACCATTTGCACTCATGTCAATACGTGACTCACTGGTGCTCTTGCGAAAGCATTTTGAAGCATGTTCCCTCTGTTAAGTAGCAACGAGACTCATTGTGTACAAGCCTTGATCAAATCAAATCATTGGTATAACTCCATCACACACGCACATGCACACACACACACACACATGAAGCTCCCGACACACAGTTCTTGTGCTGATGGTGCTTCCAGAGGCAGGTTGGTACTCTAGTGAGTGGTACAGCAGATGATTTTTACGTGCTACGCGCTTCAGCACTCATCGGCCCCGCTCTGTGAGTTTCCGTGGTCTACCACTTTGTGGCCGAGCTGTTGTTGTTCCTAGGCACTTCCACTTCACAATAATAGCACTTACGGTTGACCGGGGCACATCTAGCAGGGCACTTGTGGCAAAGATGGCATCCTATGACAGTTCAAAGTCACTGAGCTCTTTACGAACCATTCTGAATTGTAAATGTTTGTCGGCATCTTCCCGGGGATTTCAGAATGGTCATCATTACAGTCGTCTACATCCCACTGCAAGTGGACAATGACATAGTGTGCTGTGTCGGCACCAGACACAATAACCACGACGGATCCATCCGCGATGTCTGTACTGCTGCCTACAACCTTGTATCCGGCCACATGGACAAATACAAAGCGGCGTCCTACAGATTTCGGCGAGCAGTGAAAGACACAAAGAGGAGGTACAGAGACAAGTTGCAGATGGAAGATCGCAACACCAGAAACATATGGCAGGGGCTACGGACTATCACAGATAATGGAGACCAACATGAGCACAGCTAATTGGAAAGATCGGCAACAAACCAAGAGAAAGATGAAGTTATCCTGACAAAACTTCTAATTGATGAGTAGCTATAAACACGAGGACACATATATTACTCAACCAATGGAAATTCACGCCGCAAGCTCAATAAATGCCTGATGAAAAACTGCACCACTACCATGATGACCACAGATTCACCATCTTTCACTTATGATTGGGTCTTACAATCCACTTGAACGTCAATCAGAGTGGAATCAATCCCTCCAAAGGTGTTGTCTCGCATCTCGTATAAGCGCCCTCTGCTATATCACCTCCCTTGGGAGGGAGATAATTATGGGAAAGAATGTCACTGGGGGGGGGGGGGGGTTGTATGTATTGCAAGATTGCAACCCTTTGCTCACTTTTTGTGTCATGTTTTAAGGTCATTAACACTCCAGATATTGTGATAGTTAATTATTTTATTATCTTTCAGAGCAGGTCCAAGTAAAAATTAAATAAAAAAGAAATGCTGTGTCTCTGATTTGTAGTTTTCTATATTTTTCCAAAATATTAGGGCAGGCATTATAGATGTACCAAACAATCGTGATCTGGGCAGACTACAGTGGTATTCAATACCACTGTACTGTGGTACTGTGGTATTCAATACCACTGTAACCACATATTCAATTTAATGTAGAACCACAAAGCATATTATTTATGCTGTACTTATTATTATTATTATTATTATTATTATTATTGTTTTTATATTAAACCTGAGTGTAAGTTTAATGGCCCATTTTTACCGTTCTGCAGAGATTTTAAGATCATTGCATTATTTATTTTATTCATGTATTTATTTTTTTATATACATAGGCTTACAGTCTCTTAAATTGCATAGCCCACTAGATTTAGAACCTTAGTCCTTGCTGGTAATGATATAGTCTTTTATTGTCGACAGGGGATTCTGAACGTATTCAAAGGCTTTTGCAATGGAAAGTAGCTCATGTCTATTCCAGGACATATTTCAGTAGACACACTTGTAACATGATTGGCCAGCGAGCCGGTGCCAAGCACACCAAGTGCACCGAGCACAGGCAAGCGCATCACTAATGGCAGGTGTGGGCCGGTAAAGACACACACAGGGTTGCTTAAATGTCATTGATTTTTTTGTGTGGATGCTTTTTTGCGTTTGTGGATGTTTGTGGGCGTTTGTGGAAATTTGTGGATGACACAGTGGTGGTGGGCCTGATTTATGGTAACGATGAGAAGGCCTACCTAGAGGAAGTTGCTAACCTGTCACTCTGGTGCCAACAGCCTCATGCTGAATGTCTCCAAAACTAAGGAGCTGATTGTGGACTTTAGGAGGACACAACATCATCATGTTCCAACTGCTGGTCAGGCAAGCGCCTCCGCAGTCGAACAGAGTCTAAACAGAGTTT
>PIJE02005358.1:0-19343 GCA_002895965.2 Coryphaenoides rupestris
GGGGGGGGGGTGTTCAGCTATTAAAAGGCAACATTGCCTCGAGCTCAGAGATATTCCAGAAATAACATTCATCTGGAGAACAAACGGATTACACGCGTTATTGAATAGTAATTACTTTTCCCCCCTCATACAAAACTGCATATCTGCATATTGTGACTCATTTACCCATAAGTCCACTTGGTATTTAGTCTTAGTCATGTATCATGAATCCATCCGTGTGTTATTTGGGTTGGGTTATAGATTTAACAAGTACTTCGTCATTAAGGAATCATTTTAGGAATACTGCTAACATTTGATAATACCCATCACAACAAAGTTGTTAATTAGTAGTTTGACCTCATTGTATCCACAATTTTTTTTTGCTTATCTTCAATTTTGGCATCTATTTACCCGCAAATGTGAAATATCTACTGTATATAATATGCATGTGCAAAAACAGCAAGGTTAACATGCATATTGATGCCTTTTTAATATTTAATTTGGATTCAAAGCCTGCATATGTTTTACTCTGATATCACTCAGGGAAATATGCAATACTACACATATTGATTTGTTTTATGATCCAAATGATTCGAACCAAGCGACTCCAACTCCACCATGACACATGAGAGTCCACACGCATACATCCAAATGAGAGGCTGATCACGCCGTCATCATTGTGTGTGGGTTAGGGAAATGTATGTATAATATCCTGTCCATTCTTATGTTCCTCTGCAGCGGCGGGGGAAACCACAACGCTAATGCTATACAATGTAACCACTGCTCAATTATTTAACCACTGTTTCACTGCGTGAAATGTAATGTAAAATGTGAAATAACACTTTAGACTGTGTTCCCCATTTAATAATCAGAGTATTCACAAAAACAATAACAGAACTGATCTAGTGAGACGGTTGCGTGGGGGAGGAATAGAGAGTTGGTGGTGGTGGTGGTGATGGTGGTGGTGGTGACGGAGGGGGGGGTGGGGGGTGCTGAACCTACCCGCCTCTAGCAGCATGGTGGCGGTGCACAGGTCGCCGGCCAGCGTGGCGTAGTGGAGCGCCGTGCAGCCGCGGAAGCCCGCTCTGCTGCTGAGGCGGCTGCTGAACTCGTCCTCCCTGGACACCAGCACTGGGGGAGGGAGGGAGAGAGACAGAGAGACAGACAGACACAGACAGACAGACAGACAGAGAGACAATGTAAGAATGAAGACACGGTGAAGAGACAAGAGGAAGGGTGACGCAGAAGGAAGAAGGAGAAGGGAGGGACACAAAACAACAAGAACGCTTTAATTCCAAGCTTCCTAATACATGCATATACAGCATATTCACTCCACAACATGTTTGCAAATGTACCCATTATCCATTGTGTGCAACCAAACTCTCATCCAGAAGCATAAAAGAACCATAAAACCCAAAAGTAGACAGAAAGACAGATAGAAAAGACAAACAGCAACAACAACAACAACAACAACAACAACATAGGCATCGCCCTCATGTCACATGTACAGTGGCGACCATTGGCTGTGTTCCCTCTGGTCCAGTCAGCGGACGAGCGCCGGGCGACAGGAGGCGAGCAGTGATGACATCACAGCAGGCGAGGACATTAGCTCTCAGACCTCCATACCGCACGGGGAGACTCATGCTGTTCCCTTACTTCCCCTTCCGCTCTGAGTCACCCACCCCCTCACCCCCTCTTGCCCCCGAGCCACCTACCCCGCCTCCTCCCATGTCTTCTTCTTGGACTCTGCCCTCCAGACAACATCCAACTCCTCTCTCTCTCTCTCTCTCTCTCTCATCCCATCCCATCTCCCTCTCCCCCCTTCTGAACTTCATACCTTCCCTCATTCACAGCCCTTCCCTCACTGCCCCCTCCCTCTCCCCCTAGACATTGTTTATCCTGACCCCCCCTTTGAGCTGATATATAAGCTTATGTCTCATAGCAGGGCGGTCTCTAGCTCTTGGGCTCCTGACTTCAGCGTGCTTGGACCAGACCAGCTCAGCTTTAGTTTTTTCCTTTCTTTGATATTGTAACTCGCATCTTGTATTTAACCGTTGCTCTCGCTCCGGCCCCATTTTGCTGATCCCGTTGGTGAGTTCCACAAGGACTGTTGACTTCTCTTCTGTTGCGTCCAACACTAGCCGGGGTACAGAGTCACGAGCCCGGGGATAGAACTAAGCCTGTACTACTGGTATCATTCATCAGATGAATGATAACATCTAATTTTTTTTTAATGGCATGCGATCTACTTCCTTTGCGATCGACTGGTTGATCGCGATCGACGTATTGGGCACCCCTTTCCCCCCCACCGGCCACCGCATTTGCACCAAGTCCCTCCAAATAATATTCTCAGCCATCTCTCAGCGTGCTCGTCGAGGAAAAGTGCCTTTCGCTACGCATAAGAGATCTTGAGCCGTTGCTTCTCTTTATAATAGCGTAACTTGCTAATTCCTTCACGTTACTTTATATATTGTTTGTAATATATTTCCAATAGCACCTTATAAAATACATAGTTAATGCCTGCACACATATGATCCGAAGCGAGTGATGAGTGCTGATAGTATGGGTGGTGAGTGCACGCCTTCGCTCGTATGTATTTTCATAAATACTCTGCCTGCTCTACGTTCAGTGCACGCGTGCGCACCTCCTTTGTGGTGTGTGTGTGTGTGGCTTAAGCAACAGGGAAACAACAACCAAAATCAAAAGATAAGCACCGAATTCCGGCCAATAACAAATCATAAAAATAATATGGAAAAAATGAACAGGGAGAATTTATCCCATGATAATGCTATCGTTTATGACACTAATCGCAAATATCTTAAAGTGTAAAAATTATTTTTTTATTATTTTTTTCTTCTTTTGTTTTAAGATTAAAAATTTCCCAGACAATATTGGGGACCCATTTTTAATGTCCCGCGACCCACCCGAGGGTCGCGACCCAGGGGTTGAGAACCACTGTTTTAAAGGCTTGCTCGATGGTCTGTGACTGTGGCACCGAGGAGGATGGACCAGCAGTAGCATCACTGGGTTTGCCTGCTGCACGCCCACTCTGTAAACAAGGGAATAGCAAATTATTATTAATATTGGTGTTGTTACATTACACACAGTGGTGGTGGCTTACCTTCCAGTGAGTGGATGGCTTTCTCCCGTGACGTGTCGTACACATTGTTGAAGTGGTCTCCGGCGTTGGGGTCAGCATTTGCTTCCAGCAGGACCTTCACAACACTGGAGAACACACACACACACATACACACCAGCATTGAGTCAATATAAGTAATAATAGGCCCACATATTACAGCCCAACGCTCTGCAGAAATATAGAGAAAAGAAACTCACAAAAATAAAAGCTTTCAATCAATAACCCCAACCAACACACACACACACACACACACACACACACACCATACTTACTACATATATTTATATTATTTTATTTAATATTCCTTGCGAATATTCTCTCCATTCCTATACACCACCACCAACACCACAACCACAACCACACCACCACAACCACAACCACACTACTCTCCATTCCTATATTCCCCACTCCTACACCCTGTAAACTGCTGCTAGCTTTTCATTTAAATTGTTATGTTTCTCTTGTTATATCTTTATATATATTTTTATTATTATCTTTTATGCCTTGCTACTGCGTGGATGTTGCCTACCAGGTCACAAGAATTTCACTGCAAGGCTAGCGAGTCAGCATATGAATGAAATGAGTCCAATGAAAATGCATACTTTCACTATAAAGCACTGGCATTCTTTAACCAGAGTCACTGATATGGCATCCCCAGTTACCACGGCTACCCTGCACCCTGTGTGTCCATTCAGCAAGATGCGTATGTGTGTGTGTGTGTGTGTGTATGTGTGTGTGTGTGTGTGTGTGTCTCTGTGTGTGTGTGTGTGTGTGTGTCTGTGGGGCGGTCTGCTCATTTCGGATGGGTGTTGGTGTTGGTGTGTGTGTGTGTTGTGTGTGGTGTGTGGTGTGTTGTGTGTGTGTGTGTGTGTGTGTGTGTGTGTGTTGTGTGTGTGTGTGTGGTGTGGAATCAAACTAAACACACACTGCACTCTAACAAACACACACACACACACACAAACACACACAAACACACACACACAAACACACAAACACACACACACACACACACACACATACACACATCACACACACACAACACACACACACACACACACACACAACACACCCACACAGACACAACACACACACACACACACACACACACACACACACACAGCCTTACCACCCTGACCGTGAGCTATGACTTTGACATTGAGACCCTAACTGCCCCCCACCCTAAATAATGAATGCCAACTCCACAAAGGAGAGGCCAATGCTAATCTCAGACATGGAAACTGCTCCGCCAATTAGCTACTAGCTACCACAACTGGTCCAGCTGTTCCAAAAGTCCACTCCTACGGCTGCTAAATAAGCCTTTTACTAAAGCACTTATTTGACGGAATGTAAACGGATGTTCTCAGCATGTATACACACGAAGTAAAAGTCCCGTCCACCCAGCTGAACGCTCCTCGGCTGAGCTTTAACTCAACATTTATTGACAGAAAAGATGTCGACATATTAAAGTCATAGTTATGAACGAAGTGCATGTTCTTGCAGACAACGTGATTGTTAACAAAACTCAAACATAGTGGGTGATCACCCATATTGACATGGTAATTTTGCCGTTACTGTATAGGTGCTGCGCGCCGCCAGGGCTTTAAATGTCACACGAAACGTCTATTAAGATCGGAGGGTGGGGGGTGGGGGGGGGGGCCTCACTTTTGTCTTGTGTTAACAGTTAACAAGAGTACGTCACAGCGAACGCCTCAGTTTACATTATTGACAAGCTATTAGCAAGTTAGACGGACAAACCATGACCCATTCCGAAGTCCCCACATCATGCATTGCTTGAGCTAAAACTTACCTTGCATTCGCTACAAAGTTGTGAGTGGTGGTCACGAAGATGAGAGAGAAGATTTGACGTGTTGCTCCCTTCGCAGCGATTTTCTTTCTGCATGTTCTGCAGACTGGGTAACCGTCTTCAATCAGGTTTCCGTCAGCACTCTTGTAAAATCCAAAGTACGACCACACTTCAGACTTGGTCCTCTTGGAAGGCTGAAAAATGTCCCGACTCCGGAGCGCTGTCGCTGCCTTCAGCCATGTTTCGACTCAAAACAGATCCTCGTTGCATACTGCGCATGCACGCCTGCATCTGGTTGATGCTGAACAGTAGAGGGGGCGCAACAGGAGGAGTTGCAGGGAGCTCAAAACAGGGAGATGAAGCAGATCCACAAAAAAAACAGTGGCCCAGAGAGTAGAAAAGATGTAAAGGCAAATAACGTGGAGGAGTAGCATTTGCAAAGCTTTACCCTCCGCACATCTGGTGCCAAGTGGCAGCCTGGCCATCCACCGTATTATTTCTCGCCTAAAAGGGTGATGAGAGCTGTGTGGTATGCCAGTTTTTTATCCTTGTATGATTATGATAACCGCGGTAATAAAACTACGAAACACGCTGATGAGTTTTCTTGGAATTTGAAAAACGGTGTAGCTTAACTTTGTGTTTAAGGGGCCCTGCGGCACGTAACCTCCATTTGAAAAGGACATCACCACGGTATATAGACCCAATGTGCTGTAACGAAGGTCTTTGGACAAACAGTGGAGCCTTCTGCAAACACATAACTGAAACCTCGATATTTACTTTACAGTAATAGTTGTCCTAGAGAAACGATAGGTTCCAAGCACCCAACCCGAAAGATGTGGCAGACGTCAAAGATCGATTCGATTCCATAACGAATGGTTGCATTTCTCCCACCATAGATATGTCTTCAAGCTTGCGGCAGTAAACTTTGCCAGCTCCATAACCACATATCCTCACTTTTATCAAGCGCTTCTTAACTCAAAAACAGTTGTATCCAAATTTCTTACCAATTATATCTCAAAGCAAGTCCTATTGTCCATCATTTCTCTTTCTAGTGTCTTTCCTTCGTTCTTCCTAGAATCGAGTTGTTCTAAGCACTTTGCGTAGGAAAAAATATAATGTGAACCCAGCAGGGGGTGGCAAACCACTTCGCAGTTTGGATAACAAGCCTAAAAACTGAAGTAGCCCACATTTCTCTTTTAAACTGTGGGATTGTAAGCCATGGACATGAGAGCCACCGACTACTCACATCATACAAGCTACTATTTCGAACATTCTCGCGCACAATCTCTTGTCCTCTATCGAGTCTGCTACCACCCCAATTCAAAACCATTGCCTGTCCCAATAGCAAACTATTTTAGCCCCTACGCGGCACAACAGGCCGACTATTAATCCATCTTTGAATAGTTAGCCGATGTCCACGAATCCCTCTCCTCCATGGTCTAGGATGTGAATGTTCGGTGGAGGCCTGCCCTCCCCGTGTATATTCACCCAAGGCTTGGAAAGCACATGGGGGCTGCCCGAGCACGGCTGCTTCGCTGGCAGCCCAGGCTGCGGCCTGCCCCGTTTCACCTCCATCAGAACCTCCGAAGGGTGTCAGGAACGCGATCAAAGAGGAGATCTCAGCGAAGTCAGCCATCTCTGGAGGGGCCAGGCAGCCGTCTAAACAGGTGACAGGGGCCAGGCAGCCGCAGAAGTGGCCCTCCAGGTCAGATCACGGCTGAGGAACCAGCCAGTGTCCAGCCTCTTAATGCTGGTGTTATATTCCCTGGGCTGCCCTGGAGGGAGAGCAGGAAGCAGACACTTCCCCTTGCCCTCCGCAGGAACCGGCCAGACACCTGGAGATGCGCTGACCAATCGCAGGACAGGCCAGACACCGGAGCTGCGCTGACCAACCGTGTCATCCCGGAGCACCTGGACCAGACGCTAGCCCCCCACTTGACCCCGACTCACCTGCACTACAACCGGGGCTCTCAGCCCGCAAGCAGGGGTTGAGGGGGGGCAGAGGGTCAACAGCTGGACATCCATTCATTCATCCATTAATTCACTGATTAACACCAGGGCTGTATTACTCAAGTCCGGTCTTGTTCTCCAGACCAATTAAACCGCATTAACGGACCGCCCTCCCCATTCAAATGTCCCACTTTATAAACACCCTCCAAGAGATGCTACTTGAGTCGAACCATGTCGCTTTAAGCTGGCTCTCCAAGACCAAATTTGCGGCGATGATTTTTGCGAGCTGGTCTCATCGTTCCCCGTCCTCATTGGGAGCTCACATGCAGGTCTGAAGTCTCGGTCCTTAAAATCATTCCATGCGGTGAGAGTGCCGGTCCTGTCCGCGCGAAAAGACCCTCACTACTTCCTTAGAACAGGGTAGACGATCCAATCTCCAAGGCTGTGAACCATTGGATAAAGCATAATCAGTTTGTGTCACCGCAAACATTTTCGTTGTTGATCTAACAACTAGTCTGCCTTATTTAATAATTTAAATTCATCTAAGTACTCCTGATCATTCATCAAAGACTCCGATCTCGAATCTGGAGAAACTCCAATAATATCACACAACACAAAATCAACTACGAGCCAAACACTTCAAAATCTATGATCATGAATTTCCAAACGGTTTGAAAAAATGGAAATAACACGCAAGTAGCAATACTAGGCACCTATAAATAAGCCAGACCTAGTACTTTTAGCGTCCTGGCGGCTGTACGCAGTGAAGCTGCATAGCAAGGGTTGAAGTCTCTATGTCTGAGTTGCCAGACACTTCAGCGTATCCCGTACTACGTCTTTGAAATTAATAAAACCATCTTAAGCACGTTCTCTGAGTATCGCAACTTAAATGAATGTCCAGAGCTTAAGCGGACCCATCGGATGGTCGGTTCTCCAGACGTTAATTAAGATAGTTACTGCCTCAGAACTTCTACGGGTTTTTGTGCTTATGCCAACACGCTAATGCGACTCGATTGAACGCCAGCTGTAGGGATATGACGGAGGGAAACCTTTTCGTCCGAGAAGCACTGACCCTGCCCCGCCCTTTGTTGAGACAATGCAAAAGAAATTGCTATTATAATCTAACCGCTACTCGGCTTCATGCGCCCCCCCGCATCAAGTTTGATGTCCGAGTAGTCGAGAAGTTGCCCTAGCAAGACAAGATTCCGGGAGACGCTTACTCTCACCTTTCCTGACATCGAAAATAACGACCGCCCTACCGATGCTCAAGTCTTCTCCCCAAAGAAATTTTCGATCATCCCCTAACACCTATAAATCCCACTTCCAACCTTCGCCGATCCCTTCAGCAACCAACCTCGGGACCAGTACCGCTCTGATTCCTCCCCAAACGACCACTATTCCCCATCACCCCAAAACCCGCGCCCCTGCAAACTATCCAATAGGGTTTGCCACAAATTCCGTCGCAGAGACAGGGTCGCCTCACGGGCCCGACGCTGCGCCCACTTGGAGAGGCTTTACTCATAAGAGTCATTTTCACTATTTCACCAGCAGTAGCCCTCATCGTTTATTGTGCTCAAAATCGCTGAACTTCATAGGGTTTGCATTGAAAATAGCCGCTGCCAGCGCTTTTTTTTTTTACATCACGTTAGTAGGCTATAATCGATTATGTTCTGTCACTGCATCGATGCAGAATCGTACATGTCCGCATCGCGATGCATCTTAGAATCGAGAAATTTCCACACCCCTACTAACCGTCGGGGGATTTTACCGTGGTTTATCATTAAACCGGTAACCGTTTCATCCCTAGTCACATGCAACATCATACCAGTAAGATGAGCAGTGGAATGTTTCTCCACTGGCTCTTACAATGTACACACTAAGCAAGGTAAAGAAAATAGAACCAACAATGAAAAATAACAATAGAGAACAAGACGGCTGAGAGCAGATTCATTGTACAGTTGAGTTAAATACATGAGGAGGCTACTTGTGGATCTTGATAGGGCCCATCATGGGCGTAGAATTTAGTGGGGACGCTGGGGACATGTCCCCACCAATATCCAGCGATATCCATCCCCCCCCCCTCCGATCCGAACCGCGCGCCTCACGGGAGCGTAATTGCGCATCCTTGGGGCGCTGTGATCTGTGATGTCCCCACCAATTAATCCACGATATCCATCCCCCCCATGGGCCAAGCGAATAGCCGTGGCAAAACGCTCAGAGTCTCACTTTTTAAAAAAGAAAGGAGGCCGCGCCCCTACACATACTAGGGAAACGTGCATCTCCTCCGTCCAAAATGCACGTAGACCTGAACGTAACGAGAAAAGATGGCTCCCGACCGTCTGACGCCCCTCATGCCAAATAACAACAGGGAGATGAAGAGAGCGAGTATGCCAAATTTACGCAACTCTCCAGAAAATGGTAGATATGCTCTCGATTGTGTATAAAGCACGAAACCAGGAATTAGAAAGAGACTCTCAACTCATAATGCCCATGATAGATAAAAGACCTTGACTTATTCAGAGACTACTTGCTGTCTACCATGAGCAAGAGTCATGAGATATAAAGATGGCGAACGCCGTCAGACGCGGAAAACCCACGAGGTTTATGGAACTGCAAAACACGTTCCATATCGAGTCCGCGACCTCTCTGGAAAATATCACTCAGCAAACCCGAGAGCAGTACAATCAAAAGTGAGCCGAAGATCCAACCAAAACACGGCAAACGCAAAAAGTCACGAGGAATATATCCGCTTGTGATGATAGTGAAGAACCCTATTAGCCGCTAAACTTGGTGAATTCGGTGGAGTTCCGGAGTAGGACGTAGTGGTGGGTGGGTACAATGGTCTCAGGAACGCGCAGGAAGATGCCTGGCTGCCTACGTGTCGGAAAACTCGTCAGTTTGGCTTCCTGGTCCTTTGGTGTTCCCTTGGAGAAGATCAAAAGAGCTATCCGATAACCACGAAGAACGTGTAACCGCTTGAGAATCCCTGCCAGGCCGCCAATAACTGTGGCTGAGAGTTTTTTGAGCCCCACCTTGATGAGTATGCTCACAGCACTTTGGCAAACGAGCTACACGCCAATGTATGGTCATAATCCTGTTGTAAACTGGTCCCCGACCATGGCTGTTGCCTTGCATGGTTGACACTGATGTATGGATGTGTGTATAAAGGGGTGAATGTGAGGCAATGTAAAGCACTTTGGATAAATGCAATCCATTCACCATTACCTGGTCAGGTATGTACTTTCATACCTGACCAGGTAATGGTGAATGGTAAATGTACATTATCTCTGCCAGTAGGAGTAGTAGCTGTACTTCATCAATGACTCGGGGCCTCGTGGCGTGAGAGAGTGTGTCCCTGAGTAACGATCCCGTTGCTTTTCACTTAGCGGCTGCTAGTAGTGTCGCATGTGACTGAGTAAGCAGCAGCAGCAGCAGCCGGGGTTGAATTATGTTTTGGTGGGTGGGGACTGGGTGGGGGTGGGGCAGGTGGGGTTGGGGCGGGTGGGGGTCCCATGAGCGATGCTGCTGGGGGTGCCCTTAGTCACTCTGGCCTTGATAGTGTGCGTGCATGAGCAAGAGAGGAAGAGAGAGAGATAGGAGAGCGAGATAGAGAGCGCAATAGAGAAGAGCATTAGGAAGAGAGAGAGAGAGAGAGGGAGAGAGAGAGGAAGGAAGAGAGAGAGGAGAGAGAGAGAGAGAGAGAGAGGAGAGAAAGAGAGAGAGAGAAGAGATACTCAGTCAACATTTTCGATAGTCTTACTGACCCAATCAGAACCGCGGACTGATTCCGTCGCAGCGCTGTCGTCATCTGTTTAGCCCGCCTCTGGCCCGCCTATATCAGATACACCGATGTGATTGGTTTATGTTCGGAACAACAGGAATTGCTAATGAGCATGTTACTGATCACCAGAGTGACTCGCTGAGCAAATTCTAATTGCGCTCTCGCGAGAACTCTGGATTTCCAGGGTACATCCTTGGCGCAATATCTGTGATTTCCCCACCAATGTCCTAAACAACAATACATCCTTGGGCCCTATGTATATTATGTATATTATGTATAGTATGTATAGTATGTATATTATGTATATTATGTATAGTATGTATATTATGTATATTATGTATATTATGTAGGCCCATATGATATATTTTAGTGATGGATATTCACATGTTCATTCACAGAATGTAGACGTGTCAATTCTATTCCCCTATGTCTATATCCACATGATTGAGTTTAGTGCTTATTTATTTATTCACTGCCATTTGCAGTGTTCGTGTCGTGCTTTTATTTATTTTAGGACATCACGATGCCTGTAGAATCATGACTATACATGTGAAACGTAATTGTTAATGATACAAATATTCTCGTATTTATTATTATTATAATTATTTACATCCGAGGATGTCTGTAGAATTGATGTGAACTTAATCACCAATGATTTCTCACAAATTCAGCCCTTAAGAACATGGGCGCACTCCAAATACGTCTCTACGACTGCCTTTCCGCGTTCTTCAATCCTGTTCTTAGCCAAGAACCAATCCCAGATAAGAAAACATTCATGAATGCCAGAATTGTCGCAGGAACTTCGTAAGTTAAGAAGACATTTCTTCTTAACTTTTTCTTATCTTCTCATGGCATCCTATCCGGTATCCTTTGTGCTAGAGCAGGGCTCAACCCTTTTGGTTACTGTGGTCCAGTATGCAAATTCTGGCCGTTGTTACATGCCAACCTCATGTCAACAGCAACCGTAGGACCATTATATATTATGTATACCTTTTATATTATTCCAGAATAAAAAGCGCAACCGACGGTTTCATTTCAGTCACAGTCTCAGCTCTCAGACAGTCAATAACAGCATCACACATTTAATTAATGTGCCAAATCCAATTAATCAAACAAATCTATCAAACTATCAAAGTCAGTTTCTTTGTCATTGTTATCCCGATTATGTGTCATAAATCTATCCACCGCAGCGAAGAGCGCTAACTACGTTCCCCAATCTCAACCAAACATGGACGTTGGGATGTGCATCACGCTTAGCATAACACAAACTGCATAGCAACAGGCGTTTGATAAACCTGCGAAATACCTGTATTCAGACATATGTGTTCTGAGCTACTCAGGGCAGTGCCCAATGGAAACACACTTCATTTCGGCATTTATAGCCGAGTTCATGTCACCCAGTTGCTCTTTTTGCTGTTTAAATGTTTTAGATACAATAGAAATAGATTGTAAAATGATAATGGGACAGGTTTTAATTTTATGGAAGAAATAAACTCCCGCCTGGTGGGCAATGGTCCACGGCCCTGTAGCAGTTAGTTACCCGGGGGGTGAGAACCACTGTGCTAGGGGAAGCAAACCTCTTGAAGGATTGGCGATCACCGTGCGTATATATATATATATATATATACACACACACACACACACACACACACACACATATATATACCCACCTCCACGTCTTTCCTCAGCTTCTCCATGAACATCTTCTTGTTCTCGTCGTCGATGTGGATCTTCTGGCCGTCATTGATGAAGTCGTTGCCAGGATGGGCCCCTGCGGACTCCGGCCCGACCACAAACATCCCCGACCTGAGAGAGAGATTATTTCATTATTTTAACGAGGGACCATATCATATCTTTGTGACGTGCGTGTGTGTGTGTGTGTTTGGTGGCTGGTCTAAGCAGCCTCACCTGGCCAGAGTCAGGCTGATTAGTCTGGGTCTGGGTGAGGATGCACACCTGTGGGCCTTCATTCGGCCAAGTTTTGGCCGAATGAAGGCCCACAGGTTAACCCAGCCATCAACACACACACACACACACACACACACACACACACTCCCACAATGATAGAATGGGGCCATCATAAAAAAAAATACAAAAGATCAGGCGTGGAACGTTGTGGTGAATTCGGACATGGTGTAAACCACAAGTGTGTGTGTGTGTGTGTGTGTGTGTGTGTGTGTGTGTGCGTGCCTGCATATATCCCATTGAAGGCCTTACGTTTTCCTTCCATTTTGATTTGATGGTGCGTCACAACAAATATCACAAAATACCAAACGTTCAGTGGAAGGACTGATACAGCACAGACAAGCGTGGAGTTGAGACTAAATAAACCTTGTTGTGGGTTTTCTGGCGAATTTTATATAGTAAGCTTTGTAAAAATTCAAGCAGTCAGTCTTCACGTAACACACACACACACACATGGGGCAGGGGAGGGCACGGTTTATCGCGTTGCTGTTTTTTTGGTGAATTCAAGGTTTTTACCATTGAGATTTTCATCCAGTCTTTTGTTCTGTGAAGTCTATTCTCTGTAGACAAATTATGAAGATGTAGACCTCAATGACTACACCAGACTGGTCAACGTCTGGTCAAATGTCTTCTTATGATGGGCCAATGAATGTTTTGGTGATTTATGTTTTGCTTATGCTGACTTTGTGATCATGCAAGATTTTTTTTTATGTACAATGCATATAATGAAATCACTTTAAAATGTGAACAAAGTGTCCCCATGTCATTCACATTAATTTGATTTAATGCTGTTGGGAATTGTTTGTTTGTTATACTTTCTACGCTCAAGACCAATACAACACATTTAAAATAGAACACACCATCCATCAACAATGTAATGTGTTTTATTTTAACAAGTAAAGCCTTCTGCCACCACACTGAAGGTGAACCCTGTGCGTCGTGTGGTAACTGTTGTGATGTATAACAGTGTTTTTCAACCTTTTTTGAGCCAAGGCACATTTTCTTTTACATTAAAAAGAATCGTGCAGCACAACACCAACCATACATGTTACAAAATGACTCATTGTAGACTAATAGCGACACCTCTCACACCATCACTCATTCTATTGTCTTCCATTAACAAGGTGATTACTGCTCTACCTGCTGGGGCTGCACGACTACTGGTGTTCAAGTCGACCTTTCTATCAATGAAGTCGTCGATGACGTCATCACACACACACAACACGCAGACAGAAGGTGTACAAAAAATAAAGTAACGGCTTATTATATTATGTAAATATAAAATAATTTACATTTAAAATGCCTCATTCGGTGTCAGCAATTATATTAAATTCGTTTGACAACTCAACATGTGCAATCCACGCACAACAACATTATAAGAGAGCTTTTTTTATTGTAACATTTAACTGAACATTCATTCCTGCACGGGTCTGATTTTCCCGCCATCCCCACATAATAAAACCCGACCCGACGGCACAAGACCCGCAGCCCGACCCGAACCCGCATAATGTTATAATAACTAGGATATAGCATCAAACGCACGACCCGACCCGCATCTTCTTTGTTCCCCCAGAACCGAACCCGGAAAAGAATTACGACAAAATGCCACCCGGGTCACAGACGCTCAACCATGGCAAATTATTTGCAGTAACTAAATAAAAAAATGTTGACCAATTAAGTGAAATTTCATAATTTCCCCCCACGGCACACCTGACGA
Source organism: Coryphaenoides rupestris (assembly GCA_002895965.2). Lineage (NCBI taxonomy): Eukaryota > Metazoa > Chordata > Actinopteri > Gadiformes > Macrouridae > Coryphaenoides > Coryphaenoides rupestris. The sequence continues at coordinate 14,336 of PIJE02005358.1, forward strand.
CCTCTCACGGCACAGTGGTTGAAAATCACTGGGTTATGATCAGACACTTTTATTTTTAGACACAACACATCATAGGTTTGTTTTCTTCATATTTTTCTCGTAACATAGTAAAACCTACGGTAAAACCACACATGAACAATTGTAGTTGGCTGTTTTATGTGGCTTATTGCTAGATAGCTAACACGATAACCACAACAAGAAGGTATCAAACCAACAAGGTGTATGATTATTGAACAATTACAGTTATCAAGCTCAAACAAGGTGTATCATAGATTTTTTTGTTTTATTTTCTTATTACCTAGTAAAACTACACATTCTGAACAATTATAGTTATGTTTTAAGCAGTGTATTGGTAGTTAGTTAACATGCTACCTAACTGATAGCAATAACAATTATAGGTACAAGCTAATAACAAGGTATATCATATATATGCTATCTTATTGAACAATTGCAGCTAGCAACTTAACTCAAATATGATGTGTGCGCTAAGCTCCTCTCTCCAGCTCTCTCCAGGCTGTTGTGCTGCTTGGCTGGCTAGCTGCTCAATGGTTTCCTCCAGATATTGGCGCTGTTCTCACTCACACTGCAGTGCACACTGCCACCATCAGCTGTGTGTCTCCACCAGTTCCAGAAAGTCCACTCCTTGCATGCGTAAATATGATGAATCATAGATTGGCAAGGTAATCCTCTTCATCTTCACTGTCCAACTGCATTGTCACTGAGCTGGAACCAGCAGAAGAGGATGGAGTGGCCTTGAAGCTATATGCTGCTGTGGTGCCAAACTGCTGCAGAACTTCACTTGGTAGTTTATGCTGGTAACAGGTTTCACCAGCCAGCTTCAGTCCATACCGCACCAGGAGTATGGAGTTGAGAGTGTGCAGTGACATTCTATTTCTTAACTTTGACTTGACCACACTCATTTGGCTGAGCAGCCGTTCAACCTCCGCATTTGAGTGTGGCAAGGAGAGGGCAGCGAGTGCAGCTTTGCACAGTTCTTCAAATGGATTTGATCCGGAAGAGTCCGTGTAGTTATTCACTTCACTCCAAAACTCGACTGGGCTGGTACCCCAGTAGCTCAGCTACTTTAATAATTTCAGTGGTGCCTTTATTGTGCTTTAGTGTTTCCTTAACACTGAACAAGGCCATGTTTCGCAAGGCTTCTAGGTTGTCTGGAAGCCTAGATTGCAGCTCCTTGCTTAAAGCAACAATGTAGTTGATGCACCGTCTCCGAATGACCTTTTCATCCTCTGGCGCAAGACTGAGTTGGGACACCGTGCTCTCGAAAAGGTACCCGAGGTATGGTGATGGACTGAGATGTCCATCAATGGCATCCTTCAGGACATCAATTTTTGCCATAGGGTTGACTACTCTGATGCAAATTGATGTTAAGAGGTGTACCAGATTGTCCAAAAGCTTGACAGGATCTGTTTGCTCTCCCTCAAATGACTTCACTGCAACTTGTACGTCGGACAGGATTGATTTCAAGAATGTCAGGTAGACATAGTTGGTCTTGTCCATGTACATGGCGTGGAGTAGGGGTGTGGAAATTTCTCGATTCTAAGATGCATCGCGATGCGGACATGTACGATTCTGCATCGATGCAGTGACAGAACATAATCGATTATAGCCTACTAACGTTGATGTAAAAAAAAAAAATGAAAATAGTTCAACTTTTGGAGAAGCGTCGCGCTCATCAATGTCACGTCTCTCTTGTCAGCCAATCAAAATTGAGGAGGGGGCGGGACATACGATATCAACATTGTCAACAAAGGCGGAGGAGAACCTTATACAGGCCGTCATGGACAACCCAGTTGTACTACACACAAAAATCTTTTCGAAGGCACCACTCATGTGGAGAGCTGCTGCCAATGCCAGGACGCGATGTCTCTCCATTGTTTCAAATTAATTTATAATCAAAATAGACGGGATACGCTAGTGCAGGCCTGGCCAACCCGTGGCTCTTTGTCTGGTTTCATGGCTCTTACGTTCATATTGAATTTTGTGTTTTTTTAGGGCTGTCAAAGTTAACGCGTTATCACAGATGTTGCGCCAAGGATGCGCAATGACGCTACCGTGAGGCGCGTGACGGGCTCCGAGTCAGCGTCTCTGGGGGGGGGCGGGTCCGTTAATTCGCGGTTCTGATGGGGGGGGGTCCGTTAATTTGCGGTTCTGATGGGGGGGGGGTCCGTTAATTCGCAGTTCTGATGGGGGGGGGGGTCCGTTAATTCGCGGTTCTGATGGGGGGGATCCGTTAATTCACGGTTCTGATGGGGGGGTCCGTTAATTTGCGGTTCTGATGGGGGGGGGGGTGCTCCGTTAATTCGGAGCACCCCCCGAATTAACTAGATAAGACTATGAAAATGTTATTGCCCTGGCAGTGGCTACAAATATTTTTGGTGTGTGTGAGAGGAAGAGATGGGGAGATGTTCATGTGTGTGTGAGAGGAAGAGATGGGGAGATGTTCATGTGTGTATGATGTGGCTCTTTGCAGTAACACAGTAAAGAAATTGGCTCTTCGTCTCTGACTGGTTGGCCACCCCTGCGCTAGTGTGACGTCACAACGAAGGAATGTGGAAGCGCTAGAAGAAACACATGAGAAGCGCTCTGAAAAAGAGGTTGTGGTTATTGAGCTGCATCGAGATGCATCAAGATGCATCGTAGAATCGAATCGAATCGAATCGTGGACAGCTGAATCGTAATCGAATCGAATCGTGAGGCCAGTGAAGATTCACAGCTCTAGTGTGGAGCACGTCTGCCATGTAGCAATGCTCACTGGCCTTGGTCAACTCAAAGTGGAGTTTCAGTTCTTCCCACTGGCTCAATATACGGTTTACGGCAGGCTCAATCGATAGCCAACGTGTGGCACACACTTTGGTGATCTGCAGGGGTTTCTGTCCACAATTCATGGTGGCATACACTGCTTTGTACGCCTCCCACCGTTTTGGGGAAATCGAAAACCAGTTGTAGGTTTCCCTGATTAAGTACTCAACACTCCTAGGGATGGTTTCTTTGGATGCTGCACTGACAGCCAATTGTAAAGAATGGCACACACAGCGGATGAGTACCAAATTGGGCAATGCACATTCTTCCTTTAAAATCTTGTGCACCCCGTTGTGCACCCCAGTCATCACTGACGCATTATCAGTGCCAATACCCTGAAGATTCTCTTTTTTAAGGTTACCCTTCTCAAGAAATTCAAGTACCGCCTTTGCTATTGATCTGGCATCGCCCCCCTCCAATTCAACCAGACCGAGAAATGTGGACACAACTGTTCTGTTTTTGGCACTGAAATACAGAATCACCACACCCAAGTATTTTGAGACACTGATTTTGAGAAAATAGGTACTTCCCTAATCATTTCCGTGCACTTGGTGCGGTGCATTTGGAAGTTTGTTGCTGCCACAGAATCTGAAAAGGCAGCTTTGCAAGCCATACCTAAATGGTCGCATGCTAGCAGCGAACAATGCTCCGCAATGGCCATTGCCATAGTAGCTTCTGCGCTTTTGCAGTTATCCACTTTCTTAACCAACTGTGGTAATGTAGACTGCATTGCGGGGTTATACGGTTTTGATTTATTTATATGCTTTGCTGTAGCACAATGTTTTTTGATGTCATACATTTTTGCAAGCATATCTGATTTGCAGTACGCACAGTATGCCCTACAATCATCCCCAATTACTGGCTTCAGCCACCCTTTAAATTCAGGTACAGACTCCCACTCCTTTCTGTACTTCTGGCTGTACAATTTTGATTGAGACATGTTGGTTGATGTAAGTTCTGTTCAAGATCAAACATTCGTGACCAACTATATTCATTGGGTTTTAACTGTGGTCGTTGAACTATTTAAACGTATCAAGTAAGTTTAGCAAACAAGCCACCAGAGAAATACATATGTCTTTAAATCAAATGTTGAAAACCTTTTTCAAGACTAGCTTGATTTTCGTCTGCAGTGAGTGAGTGCACTAGCATGTAGTAACGTTACTGAAGGCTTCGCCCTTTTCAGATTGTTAATGCTACTGCGCGGAGGACATTCTAAATTCGTAAATGTTTTAATCGTGACTTCCTAACCAAACAATTGTACTCTGAACTGAATGTGTTTAAATGATTTGACCAAAAACAAGCCCACCCATCGTTTGTCTCATCGAACGCATGCTACTGCTGCTGCAGTCAGCCAACGATTGCTGCTACTGCCCGTGACTGTCTGCCTCTCTATTGAGCCGAGCCGCGCTGACGTAACTCACAATGCACAGCCAGGCAGACAGACCGTGTATTGTTGTGTCTGAGTGTGTGACAGAGAAAATCGTTTTGTGTCATTTAGAGGGGAAAATGCATGCGTTTTAGCGTTTGAGTCACTTTTCAAAAGTTGCTAAAAGTTTCCAAATACATTTTAAAAATAGCTAAATTTGTTGCTAGGTGCTTTTTGAAAAATAAGTGGCTAGGGTAGTCTGAGAAGTTGCTAAATCTAGCAACAAATGTGCTAAATTGGCATCAATGAGTACGTTTACATGCACACGATAATCCGATAACTGGGAATAATCAGGTAATGGTAATAATCTGATTTGACGCGTTTACATGCACTTCAGTAATCAGATAACTGAAAACAGTGAGTATGTTTACATGCACACAATAATCCGATAACTGGGAATAATCAGGTAATGGTAATAATCTGATTTGACGCGTTTACATGCACTTCAGTAATCAGATAACTGAAAACCCAGGTTTACATGATTCAGTCGATTAGTTGGATTTCTTTCATGACGTTTATGACGTTCATGACGTAAAACTCAAACTTCATGTCTTGTTTACAACATGGCGTCGCTTATCATGGCATCAAAAATGTCGCCGTTCCTATACTTTCTCCCATCTAGGAGATGAAGGATGTTTATGTCCTTCATTTCATTGAGCATTGTTTCCTCTTCCCGCTTCCTCGCTCGCCATGTTTGTTGCTGTCCTGTGGTTGACTGCATCCGCACGCGTTCGATCTACATCCGTTTCTTCTTCTTGTTTT
>PIJE02005359.1:5000-19341 GCA_002895965.2 Coryphaenoides rupestris
ACGTCACGCCACTGAGTCCCCGGAACGCCGCCGTCGCTGTGTAAAAAAGCTAACACACACACACACACACACACACACACACGGGGGCAGGCACTATGGCTGTGGTTTTGGGTTCTGTGTGTTTAAAAAGGCAAAGCCAACATAACGACAGATCCTCTTCACGGCGATATTGTGGCATCTCTGTGTCAAAGGGGCTCGAGTCTGTGTCTTTGTGATGCACGTGCACTGATATTATGCACGTATGGATGCGTTTGTGTGTGTGTGTGTGTGTGTGTGTGTGTGTGTGTAAGTGTGGATGCATGCATGTGTGTTTGCATCCTTGCAATGTGTACGTGTGTGTGTGCATGTAAATGTTGAGCGTGTCTGCGCCCATGTGCGTGCCCGTGTGTGTGTGTGCGTGTGTGTGTGTGTGTGTGGTGTGTGTGTGTGTGTGTGTGTGTGTGTGCGTGCGTTTGTGTGTGTGTGTGTGTGTTGGCGAGCACCTCAGCCTATCCCTTTGAGAGCCCTCCTCAGAATCAGGTCATGCCTGCGAGTGGAATGTCACGGATCAGGCTTTGGAAAATCGGCACTTGGGAGTGTGGTAATTCCCACCTCTCACCTGGGCTGGAACCCCTTTGATTTAAATATAACGGGCAGAACAATAACACCACCAACACCACCAACACCACCACCAACACCAAACAACAACAACAACAATAATACTCATCCTCAAGATGTGTCCGTCGTTAGACAAGAATCTAAACCAGGCATCATCGGAGTTCCAGGACTCATAATAATAATAATAAGAACCGTCAATCATGTGCCGTTTTTCCCCCGGCACAGAGCCAGCGAGTCCGGACCCTGGACCCCGGCTCCACGGGATGTAAACACACACACACACACACACAACACACACACACACACAACACACGGAGCGAGTGGTAATAACAACAATGGCCGCTCGCCGCTCGTCCTCAATAGGCTGCGGGGGTGAGGGTGGAGGGGGGGAACAGAGCTCATTAAAACACGTTTCTGTCTGGCGAGGGTGCCTTGCTCACGGGGCGCCCGCCCAGCGGTGGGTGGGTGGCGGCACTTTGAACCACAACTCTTGTCAGCGAGATGGAAATTATGCATTTGAAAGCGTAGACACATCACAGATGATATGAGACAACACGTTGCTACTGCCGTCTACTGACTTCACCGTCATTTCGCCGTCTAAAAAAAAGAGAGATATGAATTCCATAAATTATTTCTTATCATTAGATAATAATCATCGATAAACTGGCAATTATTTTTTGTTGAAAGAGAAATGTGTACATGTTATCATGCTTAGCGGAGCTGAGCTGAGTTGCGTTTTTTCCGTGTTTTATTCCTCCGTCAACTGAGCGTTTAATTGATTTCCTTAATACGTTGACGAGTGTGATTGAGCTGTAATTCTTCCGCCTGCGCGCGTGTGTGTGTGTGTGTGTGTGTGTGTGTGTGTGTGTGTGTGTGTGTGGGGGGGGGGTGGGGGTTGGGGGTTGGGGTTGCTGATTGAGGAGGAATGAGCACCGAAATGATTCACGGGCGGCCTCCTGGGAAGGAAGTTAGAGGAAGCGGGGTGATGAGATCTGCTGGAGGTGTTCTCCTCTCCGCATCTCGGAGACCTTGACTTTCTCCACGACGTTGTGCTAAACTAAACTAACGCCGAGAGGGGCTCCGGCGACGCTGTTGTTGTGGTCGTGTGACACACTTTCGTGGCTTACATTACTGTATACAATGTACAGTATATATATATATATATAGGATAGTGGCTGGGTCTATGGGACGCAGTGGGCTTAATTAGCGGGAGCTTTTTGTGCCGAGATGAGATCAGTGGCTGCCGAACCGTGTAGACGACGTTACGCGACGCTTTCCAACGCTATTGTGTTCCCGGCTGGACCCCCGACCGACACGGCGGCTTACAATCGTAATTAAAAAGGTACATCATAAATAGACACGCACACCGGCATGCTATCACTAAAGCTCGGCTCGCGTGTTTTGAAGATTATTTCACGGTTATATCCAAAAGAGAGAGAGAGGATATGCACGCTTTGGTCATAATAAGCTTTCTGCTGGTCAGAGCAGGCAATTACCACCCCCCCCCCCCCGATCGGAACACAGAGAATTTAGCTTCCCAACGCCACCGCTCCCCAGCAAGTAGCCCTGGCCGACCTGCGGGCGTAATCCCTCTAAAGACTTTTTATTAAGGCCTCTAATTACCACTTTCTCTGTCTCCCATCAGGAGAACATGCAGAGGAACAAAGGCATCGGGCTTATTTATAACCCCACCACCACCACCACCACGGGGTGGCAGTAGCTCAGGAGGTATAGAGCGGTTGTTTGGCAACAGGAAGGTTGCTGGTTCGATCCCGGGCTCCGCCTCCTAGCTAAGTGTCGAGGTGTCCCTGAGCAAGACACCACCTAACCCTACCTGCTCCTGACGTGTTGGTTGTTACCTTGCATGGTTGGCACCGCCGTCGGTGTATGAATGGGTGAATGTGAGGCAATACTGTAAAGCGATTTGGATAAAAGCGAGATATACTGTATATGCAATCCTTTTACCATTTACCACCTTCAAAAATACGCAGGCTCAACGTGCCGAGCGAAATGACCACGGGGCGGAGGCAATTTGGTGAAGGAAAAGCTGCACCAAGAAACCCAAACCCACCACCACCGCTGGAGACCACCACCGCTGGAGACCACCACCGGCCAGGAGACCACCACCGCATCGGTCCGTCCATCAGAGAGGAGGAGGAGGGGGGGAGAGGGGGGAGGAGCCATGCAGTGGGGATGGTATATCAGGCGTTGTTGTTCCTTAATATCGAAACCGGAAAACAAATGAGAAATCATCGCCTGTGTGTCGTCGTGTGTGTGTGTGTGTGTGCATGTTGTGTGTGTGTGTGTGTGTGTGTGTATAGGGGAGAGAATATCACTCAGATAATAATGTAGCAACACTCTCGTCTGCGTATATATATATATATATATATATCACAGTGTAATAATGTGTTTTCACATCAGAAGCTTGTGGAGGCCGGGCCCGGCTAAGCCTTTTGGGAGCACATATAGATCGGAAAAAAGATCGGAAAGAAATGAGTCGGTTCATTCCGTTAGGTCCTGTCTGTGTCTCCCTTGCTAGATATGCGTGTGTTAGATATATATATATATATATATATATATATATATATATATATATAATTTTTTCCCGCGTTTGCGTTTGTGCCTGGCCTTCACCTCGGCTCTCCCCGAGCTAAAAGGAAAGCTGCACCACTTACAGGATAATGAGGAAACAATCTGCCGGGCTCGATTGATCCTCCCCCCCTCCCCGCCCTGCTTTATAACAGAGGGATTATCTGAAGGATTATCTAATAATAAATACACAAGCCTCTGTGCAGCCGTTAGAGGAACCCACCCCGGGACAGCACAGTACAGTGCAGTACAGTACAGTACAGGATACGCTGCCGGTGCAAAATGGAGCAGGAGTGCAAACATTAAACCGGTGGGGGGGGGAAGAAAACAACAAACTTGATCCACAAAAACTTCATGAGGAAGGGTGTAAACTACCGGTCAAGGTATGCGTCGTACAAATACATGTACATTATACAGAATACAGTGTATTGAAGCCGTACGTAAAGATTTATAGATTAAAATTCCAGGTATTAGAATTCCCAAAAGAGTGTGCATGAATGCGCCGTGTTGCATACCTTACTGACCCACTTGGAAGGAATATAGTTCATAATATAAGAATAAAATATTGGATTAGGCAATATGCCTCTCAGCCTGGCGCTGGGTTCAGATCACACTGTTCCCTGTTCACCTGAAGGCATCCCCTGAGCAAAGCTGCCTAATTCATACGCTCATACATCAGCACCTTGTGATCCATCGTGTTGGAGATGACGGGGGTTTGGACAGCCGAGTGTTACCACATGCTAAGAGCTCATTGATTGGCCGAACCACTCATGACTACGGGGGAAGAAGCCCCTCCTTCGTTATCAAACCCATGAATAAATACACGAGACAATTTACCTGATTACTGTTTACCTGAGCAATTGTGTATTTGTATTTTTTTTTTTTGGGGGGGGGGTGTCGCAAATTAGTTCCTTGGTTCCCGGAACATGAAACATTGCATTCAAACGGCGAATTTTCCCAGATGTCTCTTGAAGAATGTATCTCTGATCACGAGGGGAGCGCTTGGTTGAATACAAGGTAATTGGCCTTGCTGATGTGAAAGAAACATCTTAATAATTGGCTCCATTACTCAAAAGGGTTGACCAGTGTTCTTAATTCAGTACAACTGAGAATGGCATTTAACTGAATTAATTACTGGGTTCTGCCGTGACTCATACTGAACTCGAAGTTCTATTTCTGGTCTTAAAAAAACGCTTATTGAGTTTCACTTCGCCTCCTTATTATCTCTTGGCGAGGTCCATTCTCATCACCCCCGAGTGCAAATTAGTCGACGCTAGCGTCCGTCGTGCAGCTCGGCGGTAACAAGGCGTTCTGCGCTTAAGCTAGCCGCTCACACGCCCGATGTGTTAGTCGTGGCGGCGGCCATATTAGATGGACTGGACGGACGGAATGGATATTAAAGGGGACATAGCACACCACCAGGCGTGAGTGTGATGAGCCATTGCGAGCCTACCCATGTGGACTGTACCGACAGGTAAACTGATCTCGTCAGCGTACATCTCGGTGGACATTCCCACTTGTGATGTCACTAGACGGCACATTGTGAAACGGCTCGCAATGGCGAATCACACTCACACCAGGTGGCAAAATATGTCCCCTTTAAGTGTCGGATTAGTTTGACGGATGAGGAAAGGTTACGGTTCAGGGGAGGATCCTAATGGAACACAATGCCTCGACACGATGCAGGTAGTTGCTGTCGGGATATCATAAGTATATAAGATCATAGTATCATAAGAGTATAAATTGACTCTTTCAAACACTGGGCCGCTTAAACTTTCAAGGGCTGGAGTCTTATGCTGCGTTCCATTCACCACGGAAGTCCGAAGTCGGAAGTGGGAATGACGTCACACCCGAGTTACAACAAGTCGGAAAACCAAGATGGAAAACTTTTGTTGTGCTCTTGGGTTTGCTCTAGCACAGGTTAGACATTGTTAGCGATACCAGTTGACAACAACGTATTACGCCGCATTTTGCGCATACAAACAACCGCAGGCGCAATATGTCCACAGATAGAAGTTGGACAGTACTGTGTGTACGACTGATTTAACGAGACACAAACAGACAGAAGTGCTAAAAAAAACCAGTATATAACTGATTTCAAAGTCGGGGGTTGTGAGATTCTTCCGACTTTCCGAGTCAGGGCGCGTTCCAGTTGCAATTAACCCGACGGGGGAACTCGGAAATTCCGACTTCCGAGTACAAATGGAACGTAGCGTAAATGCTCGCGGATTTCACTCATGCCTCTCGCGCTCCGCTGTACTTAAGAGACCACGAGAATCAACAGCCCATCCCACCCCCCTCCGCTCCCCTCCGGAATCATTTGGAGTCCAAGCCCTGAGTTTAAGAAACAGCGCTCTGGAGAGATTCCTAATCGCGCCGCTGTGGGATCAGGGATCGGTATGTGCATGAGTAAGTAGCCAACATTATGCATGCAAGTGTAATGCATGGAGAAATAAAAAAAAAACGACTAAATAAAAAAAACACCATTGCAGCAAAACTGGGGTTATCCACTGTTTGCGTGTGTGTGTGTGTGTGTGTGTTTGCATATATCAAAATGTGCATAGAGAGAGAGAGAGAGAGAGAGAGAGAGAGAGAGAGAGAGAGAGAGAGAGAGAGAGAGAGAGAGAGAGAGAGAGAGAGAGAGAGAGAGACACGTGAGTGTTTGGACTTGTGTGTGTGTGTCTGTTTTCATGTATCAATCTGTGCATAGAGAGAGCAAGAGCGAGAGAGCGAGAGAGAGAGAAGAGAGAGAGAGAGGAGGGAGAGAGAGAGAAAAAGAGAGAGAGAGAGAGAGAGGAGGGAGTGAGGGAGAGGGAGGGAGAGAGAGAGAGAGAGAGAGAGAGAGGAGGGAGAGAGAGACAGAGAGAGAGAGACAAGTGAATGTTTGGCCGTGTGTGTGTGCGTTTAGCGACAATGGCGACGGCACGCGGGGTTTCGAGAGGGGATGGGCTTCGGGAGGGCGGAGTGGAGTGGGGGGGGCATGGGGGCGGGGCTTGTGAGACTCACCAGTAGTGGAGGAGATGTTGACGTCGATGCTGATCTCGGGGATGCCGCCGCCCCGCAGCGCCGCCATGCAGGTGTAGGTGCCGAAGTCGGTGAACTTGAGGTCGATGATGTCCAGGTTGGTGGTGCCCGGGGAGATGTCCGGGTCCGTCTGCGTGATGACCATCCGCTCCGAGCTGCGCAGCGCCCGGCCGTTCTTCAACCAGCTGAACATCAGCTCCTCGGGGGGCGTGGCCTCCACCTGGGGGTGGCACGTGGTGGGGGAGGGGGGGGAGAGAATGTGTGTGTATGTGCGTGTGTGTTTGTGTGTGAGTGTGTGTGTTTTATGCACGTGCATGTGTGTGTGCATGTGTGTGTGTGTTTTGCATTCATTCATGCATGCATGTGTGTTTTATGCATGAATGTGTGTGTGTGTGTGTGTTTTATGCATGCATGTATGCATGTGTTTGTTTTATGCATGCATGTGTGTGTGTGTGTGTGTGTGTGTGTGTGTGTGTGTGTGTGTGTGTGTGTCGTAACCCATTAGATCCCTCTGATGTTGTTTTTAGCAACGAGTACATTTGTCATTAGTAGCCGTGTGTTTCTGCCACATCTGGTCCCGAACAACACGAGTTGAGTCACAGATGTGATGACTTGTTTATCAAGACTAGAATGAGTGTGTGTGTGTGTGTGTGTGTGTGTGTGTGTGTGTGTGTGTGTGTGTGTGTGTGTGTCTGTGTTCCTGTGTTCCTGTGTGTAAGTGCTGATGAGCCACCATATGTTATCCCGTTGCCGTCGCTGCCACTGTTACCTGACACGATATTTTGACTTCACGTCCGATCTGGATGTTGTCATCGTTGTGGTAGGGGTCGGGCGTGATCCAGAAGCGACCCTTCTTCAACGCTGCAACGAGACAACACAAACGAAACACGAACAAAACACAAACAAAACACAAACAAAGCCAATCAGAGATGACGATATACACAAACAAACATGCTGATCTGAGCCAAAAAACAAAAGGCCTCTGTCCGCTTCTTCTCCGAAATTCATCAGAATGCGTCGGATTAGGGTAGACTAGTGGGCGGCTATTGAAGGTGGGGCGTGGGCTTGGGAGGCCCGGCCCGGCAGAATCTCGGTAGGGACCCAGGTTTTTTTTTTACTCCACCTCCCTGAGGTTGACGGACAGCCTCCTTTACTCTAGTACCCCCCCCCCCCCCCCCCCCCCCCCCAACCCACCCATCGGCCAGTTCTGTGGAGCTCGAATACAAGGTGGAAGTCGAATTCAGACGTCCGATTTTTTCTGACATCAGAAGAAGCATACAGAGAGGCCTTCACGACGAATCCATCTCAGGCGCTGCCGTCGACCTTATTGATATCCTTGCGTTTTTTATCCGTGCCCCACCTGCCCGGCTGCCTGCCTGTCACTTGCCGTTACCACCGCCTCTCTCGGACAACTTGGCTCGCAATTCGGAGCAAGAATTTCAATGGCAACAACTGGGGTGTGTCCGCCTGCCGGGGCCAACAGGACCACTTCCCACGTGAGCACATTTCCAAGGCGAAAAAAAACCCGCTTTTAAAAACTTGCAGCAAATGCAGCAAAGTGTAGGAAAGCACACTTTGGCCAAAGCTTTGTACCGTCTGCAATAGCCCTTACTCAGCAAAATACCTCTAAAACAAAACACATACATACTGTGTGATTGATTAAGGAATGGATGTCATGTGGTTCTATCTGTGATTATATCTATATGTCATTGTGTGTCTATGTACATGCTGTGAAAATGAATTTTCCATACGGGACAATAAAGTATATATCTACAGTATCTACAGTATCTATGTATCTATGTATCTATGTATCTGTCTGTCTATGTGTCTGTGTCTGTCTGTCTATGTGTCTGTCTATGTGTCTGTCTGTCTATGTGTCTGTCTGTCTATGTGTCTGTCTATGTGTCTGTCTATGTGTCTGTCTATGTGTCTGTCTATGTGTCTGTCTATGTGTCTGTCTATGTGTCTGTCTATGTGTCTGTCTATGTCTATGTGTCTGTCTATGTGTCTGTCTATGTGTCTGTCTATGTGTCTGTCTATGTGTCTGTCTGTCTATGTGTCTGTCTGTCTATGTGTCTGTCTATGTGTCTGTCTATGTGTCTGTCTGTCTATGTGTCTGTCTATGTGTCTGTCTGTCTATGTGTCTGTCTATGTGTCTGTCTATGTGTCTGTCTATGTGTCTGTCTATGTGTCTGTCTGTCTATGTGTCTGTCTATGTGTCTGTCTGTCTATGTGTCTGTCTATGTGTCTGTCTATGTATCTGTCTGTTCTGTCTATGTGTCTGTCTGTCTATGTGTCTGTCTATGTGTCTGTCTGTCTATGTGTCTGTCTATGTGTCTGTCTATGTGTCTGTCTATGTGTCTGTCTGTCTATGTGTCTGTCTATGTGTCTGTCTATGTGTCTGTCTGTCTATGTGTCTGTCTGTCTATGTGTCTGTCTATGTGTCTGTCTGTCTGTATGTGTCTGTCTGTCTATGTGTCTGTCTGTCTATGTGTCTGTCTCTATGTGTCTGTCTATGTATCTGTCTGTCTATGTGTCTGTCTGTCTGTCTATGTGTCTGTCTATGTGTCTGTCTGTCTATGTGTCTGTCTATGTGTCTGTCTATGTGTCTGTCTATGTGTCTGTCTATGTGTCTGTCTATGTGTCTGTCTGTCTATGTGTCTGTCTATGTGTCTGTCTATGTGTCTGTCTATGTGTCTGTCTATGTGTCTGTCTGTCTATGTGTCTGTCTATGTGTCTGTCTATGTGTCTGTCTATGTGTCTGTCTATGTGTCTGTCTATGTGTCTGTCTGTCTATGTGTCTGTCTATGTGTCTGTCTGTCTGTCTATGTGTCTGTCTGTCTGTCTATGTGTCTGTCTGTCTGTCTATGTGTCTGTCTATGTGTCTGTCTATGTGTCTGTCTGTCTATGTGTCTGTCTATGTGTCTGTCTGTCTATGTGTCTGTCTATGTGTCTGTCTATGTGTCTGTCTGTCTATGTGTCTGTCTATGTGTCTGTCTATGTGTCTGTCTATGTGTCTGTCTGTCTATGTGTCTGTCTATGTGTCTGTCTATGTTGTCTGTCTATGTGTCTGTCTATGTGTCTGTCTATGTGTCTGTCTATGTGTCTGTCTATGTGTCTGTCTATGTGTCTGTCTATGTGTCTGTCTATGTGTCTGTCTATGTGTCTGTCTGTCTATGTGTCTGTCTATGTGTCTGTCTATGTGTCTGTCTATGTGTCTGTCTATGTGTCTGTCTGTCTATGTGTCTGTCTGTCTATGTGTCTGTCTATGTGTCTGTCTGTCTATGTGTCTGTCTGTCTATGTGTCTGTCTATGTGTCTGTCTATGTGTCTGTCTATGTGTCTGTCTATGTGTCTGTCTATGTGTCTGTCTGTCTATCGTCGTGTCGTCTAGGTCAGTGGGGAGGGAGGGGTGAGGGAGGGGGGGGGGGGTGGGGGGCATATCCTAGCGATATTTAAATGAGGCATGAATCAGAAGAAGATGAGGCTGCAGGAACACTTCCTGGAGAAAGAAGTAAATCCCCCGACCGCCCCGCCGCCGCGCCCAGAGGATTATTCTGTCAACAAAAAACTTTGGCTAACAATAACTGCTGATCAGGTTTTCGAGGGAATGCGGCCTGCATACAAAACACAATCTATATATGTACATTCACACGTACACACACACACACACACACACACACACACACACACACACACACACACACACACACACACACACACACACACACACACACACACTCTCTATCGCATGCAAACCGTTCAAAATTGGAGAAGTAGCGAACAAAATATCCATCATTGCTAATCTAATTTGCTTTGCAAACTCTATTTACAAAGCACGGCTCCCCTGAATGTAAAAAGCCGCTTTCATTCTGATCCATGCTGCTGTGCTGGTTCCAAAAACCACGCGCCTACTCCCCACTTCTCTCCTCCTCAGCGAAATAAAAATAAAGAAATAAAGAAATAAACAGAAAAAGACACACACGCACACACACACACACACACACACACACACACACACACACACACACACACACACACAGCCAAATAAAAAAGCTGACAGCGCCACTGAAATCTTTTCATCTAAGTAATTCCCAAGTGATACCGTCGTATTCGCGTTGGCAATGAGAAAATAGAAACAAAACCAGTGTGTCAGATTTAAAGACAGGAAACTGCGTACGCAAAGTAAGAATTTAAGAAAAAAAAAGAAAGGAAAGAAAGGAAAAAAAAAAGTGAAACGCGAAAGTCGACATTTGAAATCAACAGCATTGGCGGCAGCCGTCACCGTGCGCCTTCTCAGAGTCTCCAACCGGAAAACAGCACATGAACCCATTGTTATGAACAAATAAAATGCGCGAGATTTAGGGAGGTAGCGATCGAATGTCTTTCAAAAGTCAAACGGTACTTTAAAGTGGGAATCTCGAAGATTTCCGTTGTGTGCTCTTTGGCGACACATGTGGCGAAAAGCAGTCATTGCGTCCAAACAGTGTCGCAATCGGTGGCGTCAGTCCGCTGGTATAATGGCGGATACTCCATTTACTCGAGCAGAGATTGAAAAAACTGTACGTTACTTTCTCTTATGCTCTCTGGCGGACGTCCACGGGACCAGTCGCTGCTGGGTGATTGTCAATCTTGCGCTGGGAAAAAACCCAGTCAGTAATATCAACAAATACCACAAATCCAAGGGGCTTTCATCAGTGGACCATAGGCTCAGTCACCATTGTGTTCGCTCGTTCGGCGATAGATAGTGACTCTACAGACATATATTTACAGGAAAATCTTCGAGATGAATACTTTAAAACTGGATTAATGAGTTTAAAAGATTTTTCAGTTTATACTCTTTCATACATTTTGGGTTTGACTCGGGCATCTATCAAACGCTGAAGCGCGACCCCTTTTTGTCGGAATGATAAAACGCGTGGAGACGTCCAAACACCGGCCACGGTCTCCGGGCGTGAGGATGAATCAGAGGCATTAGGACAAAGCCATGAATCCCGATTGTAAAAACACAAAGATGAGCCTGAGACAAACGAACAGCCCCCCCCCGCCATGGGCGACATAACCCGCCGTCCGACTTCGGCGGCCGTATTTAACGTGCGCCCGACCGGTTTCCCGCCGGAATTATAGATCAGCCCCTCTGGGGTGATTATTTACGCACACTGATTTTGTCGCAAAATCAATATCTAATTTAACCGTTTGCGAGTTTTCTGATATTGCGCTTTGACAAAACTATATAAGTGTCAGCGGCTGTGTATTTTATGCACAAGTTACTGTACGTGACCCAGGTTATTTTCATTAAGGATAATCAATGTTTCAATTAATTTACGATTCAATGTATTTGCTCACTGCGCTTTTGTTTGTTGGGATCCATCTTGGTTTATCAGAAATATCCTGTTAGCCTGTTCCAAGATGACATTAACAGGGTAATAACTTGACATATATTCATATGTAAAATAATATCAGGGTTATTTGGGTTTCATTCTTTCACATATTATGTTTGACCTTGGGGAGTCAGTTTGAGTAAATTACAAATATAATATTGATTATACAATATTGATTATACAACTGGAAATACAACAAAACCTACATTTACATTTTAGTAGCTCGCTATAGAAGAATGATACTTCATACGACTTAAGAAAAAACCATTCCACCTTTAAACCCAGATGTTTAAAATAAACTGAACAGCGGCAGTCAACTCAACAACCGATACGATCCCACAAGCTCCGCCCACAACTGCCACCCTCTGCCCCCCCGGCGGCCATATTGGGCCCCTGCCAACGCCAACAGATCCACGGCGAGCGAGTGCAATCCCAACGGAAATCTTCACCGTTCGCCGCTCCGATAAACGGGTGAGGATTACCTGATCGCTTCTCTGAGTCAATCCTTCCCGCGGTCCTCAGAGAGAGAGAGAGAGAGAGAGAGAGAGAGAGGGGGAGAGGGAGGGAGAGCAATACAGGGGGAGAGAGGAAGAGAGAGAGAGAGAGAGAAACAGAAAGAGAGGGAGAGAAAGGAAGAGAGAGATAGGGGAAGAGAGAGAGAGGAAGAGGGAGGGAGAGCAATAAGAGGGGAGAGAGGAAGAGAGAGAGAGAGAGAAACAGAAAGAGAGGGAGAGAAAGGAAGAGAGAGATAGGGGAAGAGAGAGAGAGGAAGAGGTAGAGAGAGAGAGGAAGAGAGGTAGAGGGAGAGAGAGGAAGAGAGGTAGACAGAGAGAGGAAGAGAGGTAGAGAGAGAGAGATAGGGGGAGAGAGAGAGAGAGAGAGATCCACCTCTGCATATGTCAACTCATGTATATTTCAAAAAGCGTTTTTCTTATTTTTTTTTCCCCTCCCCCCCCCGACTCCCCCTGACTCCCGCTGCCTCGACACACTGAGACTCTGCTGCCGTTTTTCCTTTTTTTTAATACGACTATAAATACTGAAAAGTGAGCCCCGGTTCGCCGTAAATCGCCGGCGTTTTTGTGTACAGGAGAGATAAGTGGGCGGCTGGCGTTCCTGCCGGGTGCCGTCAACATTTTTTTGCTCGACGGCTCCGACAGGTTAAAAAAAAAATCGAGCGAAAAAGGTTCGGGTTTTTTTTTGTAAACGTATTTCTCTGTGTATGTGTTGTGTTGTGTGTGTGTGTGTGTGTGTGTGTGACGGAGGAAGTATATCGGTACCGCCGGGAGGACTGCTTCTGTGTGTTCCGTGAGAAGAGCTTCGAGACCAGTAGACCCCGCGTGGATGTTTCAACTGGTTTCAACTGGTTTCCCCCGTTCGCTCAGAGCGCAGATGTCCGCATGCGTGTCCCCGCATACTCAAGGGCCTCCGAATGCGTCGGAAACCGGCATCCATCCAGCGCTTCCGTCGGGTTCTTTTAGTTCGGAAAGTTCGGACGTTCGGAATCCGGCGTATATCCGAAAAAGCCGTCTCGGGTCCCGCCCCCCCTCTCTCCTCAGCGATAGGCTAGGCTAGTGGGGTGGTATGAATGGGGGGGGGCGGGGCTTAGAGGCCGGCACCAGATCTCGGTAGGTTGATGGACAGCCTCCTATAATACTCCAGTACCTCCCCGATATCGGCCAGTTCTGTGGAACTTATAGAAGGTAGAATTAGAATTTGGGCGCCGTCAGTGAACTCCCTCCATGATCTCCCAGATCTAAATATAGGGTTGAATGAATGAATGAATGAATGAATGAATGATTGAATGAATGCGCTGGTCTGGCTCCGCAGTCAGTCCACATCTCAGAGCACGCCGTCAGTCCGCAATCCGAGTCGATCTCTCGGGTCACTCGGGTAGGAACCTCCTCCACGGGCCCACGGCGGCGTCGTTCAACGCCTGGCGAGAAGGCATTTAGCGTTTATGCACCCGAGGCGCGGAACGGTTCGCCTGCCGATCCGAGGCTTGTTCCTTCGCTGTGTGTGTGTGTGTGTGTGTGTGTGTCTCTTTTAAAACCGAGCCAAAAAAAGACCGACCTCTTCAGTCACGCGTTTCCTGAAATTAACACACCGTTTGTGTACAGTATGCATGTTTGTTCGTGTGGATTTATGTGCGTCTGTGCCTTCGTGTTTCTGTCTTTAAGCACTTTTCTGAGCGGTTGTATTTTGTTTTCTTGTATGTAAAGCACTTTTGTATGACATGGCGCAATACTAATACATTTTTAATTGAATTGAATATTTGTGTTCGCGTGAGCTCACGGAAAAAAGACACACACACATACACACACACACACACACACACACACACACACAGAGACACACACAACTGCAAATCTGTTCTAAAAAGCCTGGCCAGAGTGAGGTGAGAGAGGGGGCGCGAGGAGGCACAAAACACACACACACACACACACACACACACACACGCACACACGCACACACGCACACACGCACACGCTTACAACCTTCTGAATTATTGATGGAAAAAAGCCTTGGAAGCTAAAGTTCCCCTCGCGTCACCCCCCCCTCATGGATCGGGCCGCCGGCCAAGGTGAGCGGGTGAGGGGGGTGAGGGGGTGAGGGGGTGAGGCAGGGCATTCGAGGCGACGTCCATCGATACGCGTCCGTCGGAAACACACACACCGCCCCCCCCGCTTATCGGACGTTATAATCACCTCACTCACGGAGGCGCCACCGCCGATGCTATTAAGGCGGTGGTAC
>PIJE02005360.1:0-19338 GCA_002895965.2 Coryphaenoides rupestris
CTCATATCACAACAATATCTTAACGATTTATTCCCCAGCCCTAATTTATCAAAACAATTATTGTTATATTGAATCAGTCAAAAGCCAGCTAGGATTACAGAATATCCTCAATAAACACATCTGATACCATAACACGTTAGTCAATATTATCAGACTAATATTACAGGATACTCTCGATACGCATACCTAATACAACAAGACATGTACACCTCATGATCAACGCAACACTCCGATAAGGTGGTATGGATTAGGGAGTACATTAATGATTACAATCAAAGCGCTACTCCACACACATTGGATCCCAGTATCAGTAGATATTAGACTTTACAATGGGCAGGGAAACTGCACTACGGGCCTATTCCTCTTCAGAACGGCATGAAAGCAAAGAGTGTTCTGTTGAAGCAGTGAGCAGCCCAAATATACAGAGCGCTGACACTGTACTGGGAGGTGGTCTGTGGAGTAAAAGGTAGCAGCATTGTAACTCCGAATGAAAAGAATGAAAAACATCAAGAGCCCATCTCCATGTTGCCATAGCAATCAAGCATTTAAAATATGTGTCCTATAACAACAGTCATTCTGATCATCATTACTGACAAAATACAGTTTTGTTCTAGTAACAATGCAATGCAGTGGTTGTGTGCGAGACAAGTCGTTTACTGGGAGGTAGGCTAAATGAATGGGTTCAGTCCACACAATTCCGCGCTCTTGGTGTGCATGTTAAAATTACAACTTTATGCACAAAACAGTGTTAGGGTAAGTTGTTTTTGGTTAATAAAGGCAAGATCTGTTACAGAAGCATAAGCTATTGGTTTGGCATGACGATGTTTAACATCGTCAAGCCAATATTCTTGTCAGCACTGAAGAATACGCACATTTTGGATTTAGTTATATATTATATCATATTTAGTTACTCATCTATACATTGGCCAGCTATATTTGGTAGGACCACACGCGACGTAGCTAAGGTAGTAATTTAGGCTTTTTTCCACAGAGACAGCACAAAGCTGAATTTGTGTGAGAAATCAAAAACACACGCCGCAAGGTGATTTAGACACAACGTGATCTAGCAGGCAGGCCCTCTTGGCACCTGACACGACACTCGCCCTAAGCAGCTTAGCCACCCGGACAGACCACCAGAAAATACACATGCGTGTCAGGTACCCCGGTCAGCCACTCAGGGCCAGGGAGAGACCAAAAGCTAAGGAGATAGATATATAATCTATATATAAAAACACACACACAACAACACACACAACACACACACACACCCACATACAGATTTTTCGGTAAAAAAAAAAAAGAGTTATCCAGACTTCACTGGTAAGAGTTCAGCCTCAACATGGCGTCTGGTAATGGCAATCCCGATTCAAGTGTAAGTGAAAAATGTCTCGGCGTGCATGAATGAAGAAGAAAGGTCAAGTCCGGATAACTCTTTCTTTTTTTTATTTACCGAAAAGCAACGCAAAATGCGCAGAGAAAATGCTGTGCTCTGGCCATGCTGAGGTACCCCACGTGGGACTGCAGTCATGTGATTGGCTGAAAACGAGGGAGGCATCTGATTGGCTACAGAGAGTTCCTTGTTGAAAAAAATGCATTTGTGAATCCAGCCGTGTCAGGGGAGGTGTCAAAAATCCACATATAAATACAGACCAGTTCACACACAAATGCAAACAAGTTCACAAATGAAAAGCGTCTTGTAAATTCAAGTTTAACAGTTTGTATATAAATGTAACATTCAAATACATTTTTGATGAAAATTGCAAATATTTTTTTAATTCATATATTTATGGATTTATATGACATTTATTTAAAACAAGACACATTTGTGTGTGTATTGAAATGTATTTGTGAGAAGAGAGTAATTTATATATAAATCACAAAATACATTTGTGAATCCTTCTCTGTGCATTCATTATTAATGAGACTGTTCTGACCCCATACACATACGCACACACACATGTACATACACACACATGCACATACACACACATGCACATACACACACATGCACATAACACACACATGCAACAACACACACATACACCACATACACACACACACACACACACACACACACACACACACACACACACACACACACACACACCCATCTCTGTGTTGATCTTGGTTAAGTGACGTTTGGTTCCTGCTTCTATCAAGACTTATAGTATATATAATAGTATATATAGTATATATAATAGTGTATATAGTATATATAATAGTATATATAGTATATATAATCGTAACAGCGTTGGGGGTATGTCTTATCATCAGCGATCAAGAGTCTTATTAGTGCATCTGAGAGAGCATTTTATTCATCATAATCTGAATTGGATCTCCATAATTACATGTTTACTCATATCAATGTATTTCTGGATATTCAAAATGACATTATGATATCTGGAATGGCTTAAAATGGCTTGTAGATATCTGAGTGAGTTTCTCCTAGTAAAAATGATATTGCAGATATCCAGAAAGTATATTCTGGTTATCTTCAATTAAATTGTGGATATCTGAAATAGAAATCCCAATACTCACGAATGGCAAAGGTGACGTCGTGGACCTTGGAAGAATGACGCTGTGGTTGTTGTGTGACTCAGAAAAAGTTACTCTAAAAAATAACTGTAAAAAATAACAGTAAAAAAGCCACTCAATAGTTTTGAAGTGTAATGTTGGGTTCTGAGCGGTCATCTAATGTGGCTTGAGGTTCAGGTTCAGGATATCTGCGTGCGCAGGCTCATAGATAATATTTTTTTTCAATGCCCGTTGACAGCATCCTCTGTAACTTTCCATCGTGTACAGATACATGTCTGGGTTTCTGATTTGCATATCACACCTATAGTATGACAGGATATACACGTTGTGTTCGTGTTGCGTGCGTAGCTTTGGTACCAAAAAAAAATAGGTTTCCAAGAAATAAAGTTATAATAAGTTCTCGGCCTTTCAGTCACATATGTTATACAGAATTACTAAGAAATCCAGAATTATGCATTGTCAAAACACTTCATAATATAATAATAATAATAATAATAAGAATAATAATAAGGAGGAAATGTGTGTGTGTGCTTGAGGCGTGAGGTGTGAGGTGTGAGGTATTTCTATTTATATTGTCATGCCTCGTTGTAGGCGAAACCTTGGTATAAAAAAAAATAAAGGAAATAGGGCCACAAAATGGCGCCGTACGTGATGGCTGCTGTGTTGCGAGCTCTCGTATGCCGACGAGGTTTTTTGTTATTTATTCTTTTAATTGTGACTATCTTTGCACAAGAAGTTAGCAGCAAGTTCACTTACGACAGTTGTACACTTCTGGAGATTAGAACGACAGTCGCTCACCGCCTACCGGAGTTTTTCAAGTCTTTCGACTCGGACGTCCCGCCCGGAGTCGCGGCTGGATTATCTCCGTCCATTTTAGGCGCGATCAGCCGCAGGCGTCGCCGACGGAGAGGGAAGCGAGCCGGCGTGCTGGTCAGGCTGAGACGTCGTGCCAATCGTCCTCCACTACCCACCATTCTGCTGGCTAACGTACAGTCTCTGGACAATAAGTTATGTGAGCTACAGGCTCGTATCCAATTCCACCGGGAAACAAAGGAGAACTGCATCATCTGCCTGACGGAGACATGGATGTCGGAGGGGGTTGCCGACTCAGCCATCGAGCCGACAGGATTTTCCGTCCACCGCGCGGACAGAACAAAGGCTCTCTCCGGTAAAGATCGTGGAGGGGGGGTATGTCTCATGATAAACAGATCTTGGTGCAACCAGAGTCATGTGCAGACCCTCAAGTCTTTCTGTTCCCCGGACCTGGAAGTACCTGATGCTTATGTGCCGACCATTCTGGCTACCGCGGGAGTTTACAGCAGTAACCGTGACTGCTGTGTACATTCCCCCTCAAGCCAACACAGACATAGCGCTGAAGGAGCTTTATGGGGCTATCAGCGAACAGGAGTCGGCTCACCCTGAGGCTGCTTTCATCGTGGCGGGGGACTTCAATAAGGCGAACCTGAAGAAAGTTCTCCCGAAGTTCTACCAACACATCACAAGCAACACATGGGGCGAACGAATCCTGGATCACTGCTACACCCCCTTCCGGGACGGCTTACAAGTCCCTCCTCCGCCCACCGTTCGGCAAATCAGATCACCGCTCGATCCAACTACTCCCCGCCTACAGGCAGAGACTGAAGCAGCAACCAATCGCTGTGAAGGAGGTCCAATGCTGGTCGGACCAATCGGAGTCTATGCTGCAGGATTGCTTCGGTGACGCGGATTGGCGCATGTTCCGCGTTGCGTCGGACAATAACATCAGTGAGTACGCGTCCTCAGTCACCGGGTTCATCAAGAAATGCATAGATGATGTTGTTCCTACTAAGTCGGTTCGGATTTATCCCAACCAGAAACCATGGATTAATGGCGATGTTCGCGCCGCACTCCGCACGCGTAACACCGCCTTTGACTCTGGGAATATGGTGGAATATACGAGAGCCCGCTACGACCTCGCAAGACCATCGGCTTCTGCAAGCGGGAGTATAAGAACAGGGTGGAGGACAAATTCAAGAGCCACGACGTGAGGGGTGTGTGGAAGGGGCTGCAGACAATCACAGACTTCAGAGGGAGAACCAGCGGTGTAGAGAACTCCTCTACCTCCCTCCCTGGCGAGCTAAACACCTTCTTCGCCCGGTTCGACGTGAACGGCAGCCCGCCGAAGTCAGCGCTGCCTGAGGAGGCCAGCCTGCTGAACATCTCAGAGGCTGACGTGCGCAGAGCCTTCAAGCGGGTGGACATCCGGAAAGGTGGCGGGCCCAGACCACATCCCGGGGCGCGTCCTCAGAGCATGCGCAGACCAGCTGGCAGGAGTCTTCGCAGACATCTTCAACCTGTCCCTGTCCCAGGCTGTTGTTCCCGAGGTCTTCAAGATGTCCATCATCGTGCCTGTCCCTAAACACCCCAAGGTAACCTGCCCGAATGACTGGAGACCTGTAGCCCTCAACCCGATTGCCAGCAAATGCTTCAGGGCTGGTAAGGACCATTGTTCCATGTGGCACGCTGACCTGCAATTGCTTACCGCAAAACAGATTCACCGACGACCCATTCCACACTTCAATGCCCTCTCTACTGAGGGGAAGAATGTTGTGGAATGCTTTTTGTACTTCAACTCAGGTTCAACCATAGTTGCAAGCTCGACACCAAGCTCAGGAGTCTAGGCCTGCACCCGACCATGTGCAGCTGGATACTGGACTTCCTGTCGGGCCGCCGCCAGGTGGTGAGGATGGGCAGCACCACCTCAGAGCCGCTGACCCTCAACACTGGAGCCCCTCAGGGATGCGTGTTGAGCCCTCTCCTCTACACTCTGTACACCCACGACTGCATGGCTATGCACAGCTCCAACGTCTTCATCAAGTTTGCTGACGACACGACAGTGTTGGGTCTGATCGCCGACGACGACGAGGACAGCCTACAGGGAGGAGGTTGGATCACTGGCACAGTGGTGCCAAGAAAACAACCTCGCCCTCAACGTCAAAAAGACCAAGGAGCCTGATCGTGGACTAAGGAAGCGGAGAGGAGAGCACGCCCCCATCTCCATCGACGGTGCTGCAGTAGAGAGGGGTCAGCAGCTTCAAGTTCCTCGGCGTGCACATCTCCGAGGACCTCAACATGGACCACCGCACACCACACACGTGGTGAAAAAGGCCCCAACAACGGCACGTGTATGTCTGCCCTCCGCATCCTCAGAACATTGCTACTCCCTGTACCATCGAGAGTGTTCTCACAGGGATGCATCACCGTCTGGACGGAACTGCACCGCACTGGAGCGGTAAGAAACACTACAGAGGGGTGGTGCGGAACGGCCCAGAACATCGCTGAAGAGGTGGAGCTTCCGATCCCTCCTGAATATATACACCAGGAACAGTAGGTGTAGTAGATGATAAAAGTATTACCAAGAATAGGAGAATTGACAGGCATAGACTTTAATGGTAACCACTTTAGGGCCTAACGTCGAATAACAGAAGCGGATTTTAAGTAGAAAACGCCAAGGAAGAAGAGGGAACAGGCAATCTTGGTAAATTATATGGCAGGAGACCCCTTCCTGGACTAGTCATAAATGAAGGTGATTGGTCATGCAGATAAGCAGCTGGGGAAGAGGTTAAATCTGGTGAATGTTTAAGATTCAAGATTCAAGATTCAAGAAGACTTTAATTATCCCGAGGGAACTTATCGTGCAGCATAAAAGTCAGAAAGAACACAGGGGAGAAATATACACCACACAATATACAGTCTAAGGAGGGACTGCATTGAAAAAACAAAAACAACAAACATGTATCAACAACCAGCGTTTGGCAGTATTGTAGGCTGTCTGCATGGTAAATATTACCAATAACTACAGTATTGTAGGCTGTCTGCATGGTAAATATTACCAATAACTACAGTATTGTAGGCTGTCTGCATGGTAAATATTACCAATAACTACAGTATTGTAGGCTGTCTGCATGGTAAATATTACCAATAACTACAGTATTGTAGGCTGTCTGCATGGTAAATATTACCAATAACTACAGTGAGGTAGAGAAGGTCTACACTGTGGACTACGTTGTCAGCAGGTGTTGGTGGATACATTATAAGGTGACCAGTGGTAAAGTGATAAGTGATAAGTGATAAAGTGATAAAGTGCAGGATTGCTGGAGTGATGTGGCTGTAATTGACCTTAGCATTGTGTACCATTAGCATGGTATCGTGTGTTGACCTCAGGTCGCTGTGTCTCCCTTGTTCCTCTCACGCCTGAGGTGGATGCATTGTACAGCCTGATGGCAACCGGGATAAAGGAGTTCTTGTGGCGTTCTGTTGTACATTTGGGTTGGATGAGTCTATTACTGAATGTGCTTTTATATGAGGTCAGCATTTGGTGGAGAGGGTGGAGGTTGTTGCCCATGATGCTATGCATCTTGCGCAACATTCTCCTCTCCGCTACCACCGCCAGGGAGTCCAGTTGGACCCCCAGGACCGAGCCCGCCTTCCTGACTATCCTACTGATCCTGTTGGCGTCAGCTGACCTCAACCTGCTGCCCCAGCATGCAACCCCATAGAATATCACACTGGCTACGACTGACTGGTAGAACATCTTTAGCATGGTGTTGCATACGTTGAAGGACCTGAGCCTCCTCAGGAAGTAGAGTCTACTCTGGCCCTTCTTGTACACAGCCTCAGTGTTCTTGGCCCAGTTTAGTCCGTTGTCCAGGTGAACTCCCAGGTATTTGTAGTCCTTAACAATGTCCACGGGCACGCCCTTTATGGAAATGGGTGTGGGGGATAGTCTTCTTCCTGCTGAAGTCTATCACAATCTCCTTTGTCTTGGTGATGTTGAGCTGCATTTCGTTCAGCCCACACCACTCAACAAATTTGCTCACCCAGCCCCTATACTCCTCATCCCTGCCCCCAGTGATCTGGCCAACACATGCAGAATCGTCCGAATACTTCTGCAGGTGACAGGTCTCCGAGTGGCATCGGAAGTCAGAGGTGTATGCTGTGAACAGGAAGGGTGAAAGCACGGTTCCCTGGGGGGCCCCTGTGCTGCTGACCACCTTGTCCGACACACAGTCCTTTAGTCGGACAAACTGTGGTCGGGCTGGTCAGGTAGTCCGTAATCCAGGAGACCAGGGAGAGGGTCCACCCCCATCTTCGTCAGGCTTATTCCCAGCAGGTCAGGCCGGATGGTGTCGTATGCACTGGAGAGTCAAAGAAGCATTTCTCACAGTGCTATCGGGTCTGTCCAGATGGGTTGTAGGCCGTGTCGAGCAGGAGGATGATGGCGTCATCAACACCCATCTCGGCTGGTAGGCCGAACTGTAGAGGGTCCAGTGATGCCGGTCACCATGGGCCGAAGGACTGTGACAGGACCAGCCTCTCCAGGGCACATTCATCAGGTGGGATGTTCAGCGCCACCCGGTCTGTAGTCGTTGGGGGTGCTGGGGGCCACACCTTGCTTCGGGACCGGGACCAGGCAGGATGTCTTCCACAGCAGCCGGCACCCTCTCCAGTCTCAGAGCCTCAGGTGAAGATTGCCTGCAGGACACCCCTCAGTTTGGACGGCACATGTCTTGATGGACCCTCGGATGACGCCGCAGGACCAGCGCGGCCTTGCCTGGGCGGAGTCTGGTCAGCGCCTTCCTCACCTGCTCTGCCGTGAAGGAAAGAGGGTGCGAGAGGGGGAGAGAGGGGTAGGGAGGGGGTGAGGGGAGTGGAGAGGGGGGGGGGGGGGGGGGGGGGGGGGGGGGGGGGGGGGGGGGGGGGGGGGGGGGGGGGGGGGGGGGGGGGGGGGGGGGGGGGGGGGAGGGGGGGGGGGGGAGGGGGGTGGGGTGTTGGGGGGAGGGGTGGTGGAAGGGAGGGAGGTGGAGGAGGAGGTGGAAGTGGGGTGAGGAGGTCGGGGACGTGGAGCTACTAGTGTAGGGTGCGAGGTCGGAGTGGGATGAATAGGGACGAGTGGAGCAGGGGTGGGTGGGGGTAGCAAAGCAAGGGGGGGGTGGGGGCGTTGTGCAGAGCTTGGTGGGTTTAAAGAGGGAGAGGTTAGGATGACAAATAGGAGTAGGGTGGGCGTGCAATGGGAGGGGGTTTGGTAAGCGTTTGAATATATGAGGGGGTTGTGGGGAAGTGTGAATGGGGGAGGGGGTTGGGGGGGGGAGGGGTAGCAGGTCCGGAGGTGTGGAGAGGGGTCGTTAAGGCGGAGCCGGGGGAGGGGACAGCCGGCACCCTCACATCGAATCGGTTGAAGAACTGGTTCAACTCGTTGGCCCGGTCTCGGCCACCCTCAGCTGCCTGGTTTCCAGCCCTCTTGAAGCCGGTGATGGTCTTCATGCCACTCCACACGTCCTTCAGGTTGTTGTGTTGCAGCTTTTTCTCCAGCTTCCTTCTGTAGGTGTCTTTGCCCTTCTGGATCACCACCTTCAGCTCCTTCTGAACCCGCCTCATCTGGTCTTTGTCCCCGTCTAGAGGCTTGTACAGGGGCTGGAGGTGGACGATGTTGTGGTCGGACCTTCCGAGTGGAGGAACGTGCACGAGGCGAGGGGACCAAGACAAATAGCATACTGTGCATTACATTCGACTTGAGCCTGGTTCGGTCTGTTTAAGTAGCCTATAGTGTAGGGATATATAAGTAAATAAAGTGTATTAGCAGATAAGTACTGTTAAATGGTAAGTATTTAAGGCATTTCATATAACTTGTCTAGCAACTCGGGTTGGATCCGATTCATTCATGTCAGTCAGTTTTGTGTTCTTTCTGTTTACCCCTGGCCTTACCTCTCCTGTGAGTGTTGTCTCATCGGCCTTGAAGGTGCTGAAACTTGGCAGTATGGTAGGCTAATAGTGTTGCACTCAAGGAGATGAGAACATTGTTGGCGATAAGCAAGGCGTCAAGTCTGAATCATCAAGATCGTGCGCCATGCGGCAGGGCGTTGTAACAAGTTACAGAATCTTGCAAGAAAATGAATCAGTCGCTGGGCAAGGCAGACAGGGTTCTAACTATTCCGGTAGGGCTTTTGACCTTGAGCTCTTTAGGAAGGTTGCATTGCGCTGCCAATAAGCAGGGTGCTAGAATAGCAGGTAAATATATGCAGCTGTTAATATGACATCTTTGGCTAGGCGATCGATTAGATTTATTACACAGACCAGTTATTGTACTTATTCTCACAGGATCATTGTTCGCCGGATGGACCGTATGGCTAATGATAACCACTCTTTGAGCGCTACTAGCTGCCGTTAGGACTATGTCCATTCTAATGCTCCCCGCAAATTGAGTGGAATAACTCATTAAAAGATTCAGCAACATTATGCAAAAGATATATGGGGTTTTCGTTAGTGGATTGGCGGGGTTCCGTGCTCTTTTGTTTGATGATGCAGGACTCGTCTTTGTGTGGCATGGCGCCTCAGATTTTCTTTTTTTTTTTTTTTTTTTTTGCATATTATGCATTACTTTTTACATAACTTTTGAATTCAATGTTTTCAATTTAATTGGAGTTTTTGCTTAACGCATGCACGGGAAAAAGCTGAACAGAGCATGTTTTTGCAGGGCTCACTGAGTTACTTACTCATTCTTATTCACAAGACCCGAGCGAGGCTTTGGTTCGTTTCTGCGGAGCCCGGTGCGGCCACACGCAAAATTATTCTAAGTGTGTGGAGGCCTCAGAAAGTACGTTTCTTTCTTTTCAATTTCACGGTTCTGCAGTTTATATACCGACCCGCCGAGAGAAGTACCATAATTATGTTTAAGTCGGAGCACGAGATTTATATCTGCATGAAAATCTTCGTTATCCTTTTTAGGGCACTTGGAACGTAGTAGTTCAGTGTGTGTGTGTGTGTGCGTGTGTGTGTGCGCGTGCGTGCGTGTGTGTGTGTGTGTGTGTGTGTGTGTGTGTGTGTGTGTGTGCATGTAAGGCGTCAGCGTCCTGTTGGCGCTAGCAACACAGCGGGGCTGCGCGCCTGGCTGCGCATTCAGGTTTGCCTTTTTACCTTCGCAGCCATAGGGCAATCGAAGGCTGCGCCAGCAGGACATGGGCTTTCCCAGGGCAACATGCCCTGTTCTGATCGCGCGGCTTTATCGACATGGACGTTAGTCTTATGACACGACACGCACTTGCGCAATGGCTCAGCAACGCCCTTTCTAGCGGCTACGGCGTTAGCTTAGCACGGACACGTTCACCGAGCTGTCAGCAGCCCAAAGCACACTGCCTGGGATTACATTCACACGCTGCCCGAATAAAAGGTGCCTTTTGTCGCCTCCACGTCAACACTAAAGCAACGCACAACACGTCATGGTCGCTACGGCCAAACACAATCGAGAAACTATGTAGGATTGCGTCCACGTATAAACTGGTATAATTCCACAGTTTGCAGGATTCAAACTTCACGACTTGCCATTGGTGATGCCATCTGTAGAAGTGGGGGTTTCTGAGTCCATCTTCAAACCAATAATCTATTGGATATCGGTGTTGTTCACCTGTGATCTGCATGCCAGTGGAGTGTACCGGGCTCCAGTGAATGTGTCAGCAGGCTAACGTTAGCAGCTAACTTCCCATGCTAGCCACAACTTCCACAAATAGACGCAGCACAATATTAACGAAGAGGGACAACAAGTGTCTGGCGTCAACACCACAGGCCTCCAACCGACCACAGCCAAATAACGCCGATGAGAACACGAACATCAAAGCACACGAAAGCAGAGCACGACTATATAGCCCGTGAGCTGGACAAGCGACGGTGTGATCCACGGCGCTTATTAGATGCTCGTGTTATGACTCCGCCGCTAGTTAGCTTAGCCGTCGGCCTTTCCGCCATTTTGAGATCGGGCCGGCGGAGCAGCGGCGCGACAAACTGCGGGCGACGAGAAGGGGGGTTGGTGGGGGGGGGGGTGTGGAGGACAGTAGACGAGCGTCGTCGCGCAAAAATCCACAAGCTGTGTGTTCAGGTGGCAGCCGCGAGAGGGGAAAAAAAAACCCCGCCACGCCCGACAGGAAGAGCCGCATACCCACCGTCTGACAAGCGTTGTGTCTCATCGTCTTCCTCGCCAGCGACACGTACGGTGGGGGGGAAGTGTGTGTGTTTTTTTTCGCAGAAGAAACGTGAGTTTTCGCATCACCACCGACCAACCGGCGCGGACGGACGCTCAGATGTTCTCCTCTTTGGTACCGGTGTCGCACGCGCCCCCCCTCGGCCGCGGCGGGAAGCTTCGGGAAACGGACATGCGCATTGAGTCGGAGCGGGCTCATGAGCGGCGGCGGCGGCGAGCCTATAAGCCATATAGGTGTCATACGACAATGTCAATACAATTGGAAATAAAGTCAATAGCAAATAACCACTCACTTGTTTTAGTATTTTAGTATTTTATTTAGCCCTGCTTGGAAACAACCACTCGTTAAACGTGACGATGAGTCAGCATAACATGACAGATAGCCTCGGCTTGTCTAATCGCAGCAATAATTTGAATTCTAGTACTTGATGGGTCGGGCTGTCCAGTTCGAAGTGATGTTCTGACTGCCCCCAAATGATGTCCACCAATGGGGGTTGCTGTTGCTTTGGTGGTTGTAGGAAGGTCATGGTTAGCCACTGCTGCTCATGAATGTGTGAGTTTCTTCACATTGAGAACTTGCTTTATACCTTGAGTACCTTGAGTCCAATGAGATATACTTTATATATACACACACACACACACTTTCTTTTGGAATAGGTGAGAATTTGACTCAGTTAACACAGACCAAATCCATATGTAAAAGGTGCACAATATGCATTTAATATAGTTATTACCACATTGAACCCAAGGAATGGTTTCGCATTATGCTAGATCCTCACTCCAGGCACAATCATGTCGCAGTTTTATAATATTAGATCTTCATGCTGCAACAGGTCATGGTATCATCGCCGGCAACGGATTATATTCCAATTATTAACCTCCCCGCCCGCTCTACATAATATAAAAAAGTCACTCGGATCCGTAAAAAAAAAAACAACACTATGGGCGTGGTTCGCAAGCCAGTGCAACAAACTGGAGGGGTCGGGTCTTGCCCGTCCTCCCCGGGGAAATTAATACACATAATACAATCGGAAACTATTCGTAACCAGTGCAACAAACTGGAGCGGTGTTGTGCTCAGTGTCTCTTCTGCATCATGTCTCTCATATAAAAACCCTTACAGACTTCATGTATCTGGTTTAGCAGCATATAAACAATAAAGTGCCTTCATTTAAGGTCTTGCACAAATCTTTCTTCTATATAGTTATATTTGTTATCCACAGTTTGTCGTCATATCCTGTCCTTCCCACCCTCAGAGTTTAAATGTTCCCCCCCGTACCGGAAGATGGTCGTCTCAATAACGTTTGTCAACATAAGCGGCAGGAAGTATATATAAAATTAAAAAGGAAATTGAAAGAAATAAAATATTATAAAAAAAGAGAGTATCCTGATCAGTAGTACGTCTGCCTGTTGCCCGTTCTTTGGCTGACGTGGTTACGGGCGGCCGTAAAATTTTGGTCTTTGTCTTTTCTGCCAGCTACCCTTTGACTTGTTCGGGGGCAGGGTGTCCAGGCGTCTGGGCACCGCACGGGACATGTTGCAGGAGCTACTGCCTGGCCGTTGGGCGTGGCGTGTGTTCCGGGCACGCAGACTCCGATCAGGTGCCGGAGAGGAAGCTAATAGAAGGTTCCGAACACAAATAATACAACTTCCAAGTAATAATGGGAACTTAATGTAATGCCTTAAGTGACTTGTTTCTAAAATTGTCCCGGGTGCATGTGTGATGATCCGCCTTGGGCGCATTCTCATCTATAAATTGGTTCACTGTTTGACAGGTTGCTTAGTGTTGTCGGATGTTTCCTGCATTCCTCTTGTGTAGTTGTGGGCTCCTTTCTCTTCCAATTTGTTCTTATGTCTCTCCCAAGATCTGGAACTTCGCCTCTCGTCTCACACCGTAGGTAGGCATACGCTTATCTTAGGGCTTAGGCATGACGAGTCCAACTCCAGACCGACCCCCGATTGGAGGATCACAGACCAGCGAGCATCAGTGCATCCTTTGGTATAATATCGTGTTCAAGTTATTCGCGGCATGTCTGCTTACTTTTTAATTGACATAAGGACAATTGGTCAATGATTGTTGGAGACTTCATTCATAGTTAGCATTTAGAGTGTTTCCAGCGATTCACTTCACCGATCGAGTTCAGCTTACCTCGGGTTGGTATTTTTCATCTTATAACTCATATGAGAAATATTGTATCAATTACATTGTTAAACTATGTATGTCCAATGATATTCATCCTGGAGCTGGTGATAGTTCCTAAAAATTGGTAAATCAGGCAGTGGCAGCTAGGGCATGAGTAGGAAGAACCGGACCAAACCATTTCCACGCACGTACCAATGTTTACGAATGGCATGGGATTTTAAATTTTTTGATAGAAAACCTCCTTCGGCCGATGGAAACTTATCAAGCCGGGCCATACGACAGGGCCGGGGGGTGTCAAATGGCACTGCTGACATTTCCATTCGGCACGTGACTAGGCATAGCGATCAAGCTTTACTAATGTTGCTCCCTTCCAAAAGGGGCGTAATTGTAGATATATCAAAATTTACTTACTAACTTCTATAATAATTGAGGCTATGAGGTGTCTTATAGCAGATATGAAAACTAGAAATGAAGATAGAGGAGTTCATGTAGTAGACGAATTTAAACAGTTAGAGTAAGACAAGATTAGAGAAACACACATCTCACGCTCTCAACAATGTCCACAAAAAGAAGAGATGAGCTGCCTAGACGGGGCGAAAGGAACAAACACTACAACGGGCATAGAAATTCGAGCCGATTTATGAAACAATTTTAAGACGGGGCCCCCTGGGGAGGATTCAATGTTTGCAGGGCCGTTCGAACGCTAGGTTACGTTTCCAGTCGATCGGAATAGGGAGGTGACCGGTAGGGAAAAAGGAGCAACAGGGTAGCAGATTATTTCAAGAGATCTACAGTATGGCTAGTAATCTGCTGCGGCTGTAGCACGTCGTCGATCCGGGTGTGCGGTCATATGTCTTGGGTGGTTGGCTAGGGTTAAAGGCACTTTCCGAACACATTTGGTGTCCACCGCCTATGGTTTTTTTGTCTTTAGAAATTTTTTTTCGCGCAACAAATTCTGCTTTAATCGGGAGTTTGCGATAAAGATCGGAATCTGCCAATCCTTATTCATATCGCCGGCATGGGCCTACTCAAGAAGGGTTTACCTCTTTTTGTTCTGCAAGGTGCACGACTTGGCGAGCTACAGCTCTAAATGGCAGGACACTTTAAAGACTTTACTGTATTACAGTTTATATAGTCAGCATCAACAGTCAAGATGGCATGGTCCATGAAGGTTTTAGTACGCCAGCCTAGCGGTAGTACAGGCAGTGTGGAGGAAAGATAAAAAAGCGGTGAATACCAAGGTAAAGTGTGCCTTCACTTTGTAAAAGAAAGCGACGACAAGGCTAAGTGCAGTAAATGTGGGAAATGCTGATATGGTGATCTGTCTTCTGTACTGGGAGCGTACGGCCGGGCGCTGGGACCGGAGTCCGGATAAGCAGAACCGGAACGGAATGGGAATCAATAAAATTCAAACGATACCCAACCCTAGACGGACATTATAGTTTAGGTACCAGTATGTGCAAACTGGTTGAAATTAGACGGCCAGGCCACCATGAAGAGTCGCGGTTCTCCCGATGGCCAGTCCGGCCCTGATTTGTACGATAAGCAAATTCTATTCTTTGCAAGCTCTCGTGGGCCACATAAAATGAGGTGCCCTTGAGTTTGACACGTATGCCATAGGGGAATAGCAATACATCATATCACATCATCAATAATCATATCATCATCATATCATATAATCAATCACATCATCATATCATCATATCATCATATCATAATATCATCATATCATCATGATCACATCATATCATCACATCATCACATCATCATATAATCATATAATCACATCATCATATAATCACATCATCATATCATCACATCATCATATAATCACATCATCATATCATCATATAATCATATAATCACATCATCATATAATCACATCATCATATCATAATATAATCACATCATCATATCATCATATATATCATCATATCAATTCATCATATAATCACATATCATCATATAATAATATATCATATAATCTAATATCATACTCATAATCATATCTCAGCCTCTTGTTGTGACGGATCTTGGCTGTGATGTATTCAGCAGGCACGTTGTCGCGAAGGTATGCGCTAACTTAAAACAAACCCTGTCAGGCAGGCGATGTGGCTCGATGTCCAGTCGTCTTGAAGGAGCCCGAGGGAAGGGGGAAGAGGGGCTCCGTTTGCACCGTGGATCCCGCGTCCTTTCCTGTGGTTTTTCAAACTGGTTTCTGATGGGTGGGGGGGGGGGGGGGGGGGGGGGGCTTATTTTGCGAACTGGCCAATTACAGGGACCTCTTCTGGGCGGCGGGGGAGGATGGACTCAGGCGCTCCGAACCCCTCCATCGGTGAGTGTTGGGGGAAAGAACACTCAACGCATTGTTTTGGTCTGCCCGGACACGAGCTCTCCTTTACTTAGACTCCCATAGCCCCACCCAGAAAAAAGCTCAATCTCAATGCCGCCATGATAGTGTCCGTATGGAAGGAGTCATATAAAGTAGCTCTATCTCTTATCCAAAAATAGGTGGTACTAACTTCCAGACGTGATAACAGTATAGAGAAGAAAATCCATCGCTCTTCATGCCCCTTAATTCCTCGTCCTATGCGCTAATCAAAGGTCTATTGTTATTAATTTATCAGTTTGTTGTGTGTTCCCTGATGGGCTTCATCTGATCTTCGCCACTTTCAGGTGAGGGTGTACGAGACTGTATGCATAAAATCATTAAGAGAACAGTCTCCCAGCGTAAACAAGCTTGGACATTATACTCCGTATCTCCTATGCCTCTGATGCTGATCTGATTTTTGACTGGTTTAGTGCGGTGCTCCTAGTTCGGTTTATACGAGGGATTAGCGGTGTTGCCCAACGCATTCTAGTAGTAGCCAACAGGGGGCACCGCGACGGTCTGATCTGTTGCGCCTTTCCCTACAATATCACAGCCGAACCTTGCCACTTTCAGAAGAGGGATGCGGGCAACGCGACTGATGGATCAGTACTGATTGCTCTGGACTTTATTTTATTGTTTCAGGTGTCGACGCGTATATCCCACTTTAAGAATGAGTGTCCTCTGAGGCTCCGCGGGGCTGCTATTGTCTGAGGAACATTATTGAAGGTTTACAGACACAGCAGTTCCTGCGTTAGACATCCCGACACTCCGCGCGGGACAGAATTGTGCATCGCGACTTCAGCTGCTATTATGTACATGCTCTACAAGAAATTTAGCGAAGAGGAGAAGATTGGTCGTCCCTCCCTGGTGAAAAAAAGAAAAAAGAAGAAAGAGTTGAAAGTGTTGGAGCCAGATATTCTGCAGGCACCTCCGGCCGTCAACGCCACACACACCTGTTCGTTTGTTGGGGAGGCCCCACAACCAAAAACAGAGCGTCCATTGTCTCTTGAGCGTGGGCCCACTTGAATGTAGTTTGATGATAACTCCATCTGGTTGTTAGATGAGGTAAACTGATATAAGAATAATGGTGAAATAAAAAGTAGGACCGAAACCCCGATGGGTCCCTCACACGACTTTGAGCCCGGCAGAATAAAAACAGTTGGGGGATATATATTATCAATCAATAATTATGTTTCTCTTAGTGAATTACCAATGGCCTGAGCATACGCATCATCCCCATGCAACTCAAAAGGGTTTTGTAGTGTATCTTGTACTTGTATTTACATATTTTCCATCGTTACCGTGGTGGGTTTTTCTCCTGTCTCGACTGCATCATAACCATCACCGTAGAAAGATCTGATACTCATCAACTCTCCAAACAGGGCCCTGGCAGACCTGCATTTTTTCACTATGCGAACATACAAAAAAGCAGAAGCAAAAGGAAAGGGGTCCCTTTCACCACCTCTTCAATCAGAGGACGGGGAAAACCATCTCAATATTGAAATATCATAACCATTTCAAGAGATTGGAATATGATGGAGCCCAGACCCTTGTGCTGAGTGTTTTAGTACAGTGGCTCATGCGTATCAGAACTTTACAGAAAGGTGGATTCGCTCCCACAAGCAAATGAATTTATGCACAGAGGACTCAAAATAAGGCAAGGTGGGAGCAATTATATGGCGTATGTAGCAGATATGAAGGAATATGGGAATATCCAAGTTACCCTGTATAGTCAGAATGGTGACTTGGAATGTAAGCGTGTGAGAGGACTATATCAGAGTTACTGACCCCGTTACCGATACACTAGGGAGGAAACCAAAGAGCAAATACTGCACCTATGCTGGAGACAATACATAAACAGAACAAAGACGATAGACAAACACCAAGATACCTGTGAGAAAGAAAATACCTTGTGTGAAAAGAGGGCAAAATGGGGGTGTTAGATTTTTAGGTTGGTACAAGTGGCCATGAGTCAGAGACCCATATCACTTAACCGGCACCGGTCATGATCGGCCATGCTCCCCCCTCACGGCTAGCCTGATAGAATCATCCAGGTGTGTGTGTGTGTGTGTGTGTGTGTTCCGTGTCTCATCTTGTTTGGTCGGATTCTTCTTGTGTTATTTCCTTCTTCATCTTGTCACACCCTTTACAGGCAGGTGTACAGAAATACCTGCTAGGGAGAGGTAACACACACACACACACACACACACACACACATTTACATTTCTGGTATTTGGCTGGCAGACACACACACACACACACGAGCACAGGCACACCAACACACACTATAGATATCAACAGGTCCCATATTGTTAAAACCAGTGACCATTAGATTATCAGTCCCTACCATCCCCTAGCCATCTAGGTACAGGCTCTGACCTCTTATGTACTTCATCATTATTAATTATACACTATTACATTAGGGCATTTTGGCAGATGCTTTTATCCAAAGTGACTTACAACGAGTACATTTATTGAAGGAGTCAGCGATACATATAATCACCAAAAGATGAACATAATAAATCACCACTGTATGTTTCCTAAAACACACATGGTCCATTTTCCCAAATAGGCTCCAGATTACACAAATACTTATGTTTAGTTACAGTGTTTGATGAGCAGATAGCTGGTGAGACCCAAGCACTTCATAAAGCACTCTATTGAAATATGCAATGGACACAAATGACGGGACACGTCCTCCACATAATATGTCGAGGGCGTCATCCTCGACACGGTGGTTATTCCCTCATGACTTCCGGCACACATCAAGCAGGAAGCGTAACAGCGATGTAAACGTGTTGTAGCGGCCCTGTCATGTGACCTGCTGATCAAGTCGTGTTACGTTGTGTTACGTTGACCGTCGGTTACGGTGACCGTCGTGGCCGCTCGCCTGCGTTGGATGTGCCGAGTCTTCCTAGTGATCGGTTGAGGGGCGAGAGGCAGGCCGGGTTCATGGAGGTGACCGACGGGAGAGGCGGGAATGGGGGAGAGGGTCCGAGAGAAAGACACTGCAACTCATTTATAATGAAACCAATAATGAGGGCATTTTGGTCATAAATACATGAATCAAGAGAAACGTAGTTTGGAATAAAATATGTCAATGAAGTAAATATAAGAGGAACATAAGGATGGTTGATTTTGTTCTTACATTAGCAGCAACATAGCGAGAGAAGAACAGAAGTAACATTTTTAAATATCATTTTAAGTGCGATACCAACATCCAAGAACATGCAAGATGCTACACAATGCTAAGTACTTACAGGAACTATGTACCCTATAAC
>PIJE02005362.1:0-19327 GCA_002895965.2 Coryphaenoides rupestris
TGCCTGATTGATGGGCGGAATTACGGCAAGGTGACTTTCAGGCGGCTCTGGTGGGTCGCTGGGTTTGATCGATCATAAGGAACTTCCTGTCTTCACAGGAAGACGACGTCCGGACCGCCGGAAAAGAAACTCTTTCTTCACCAGTTGAGGAGGGTCATTATCTTTATTTAACGCTCAGACACAAAATGCTGCAGATTTCACGGCATTTCATCGGAAGTCTCTTTTGCGCACACGGGTGTGTCCGTGTCCATTAAAAACATTTTTTTTTTATTTTAAGTCATGCATTTTTGTATGACTATGCTGATTTAAAATGCTGCTGTATCGCATTCCCTCTGATGAAAAACTCTCTCTTTTCCCGCTATAAGATAGCATATAGGAGATGAAAGAGATGGGGGGGTGAGTGAACTCAGGTCCACTCGGTTTCCGCACGCAGCAGAACGACCCCGGAGCGGCGGCCACAGAGACCCGGCCTCCATGTTGTAATCTCATCGCCAAAAAGGAAAGAGGGACATAAAGACAGAAATAACAATGGAGAGAAAGAAAGACATAGTTCCTCTCTTTGGTAACGAAATGGCAAAAAAAAAAAGGAGCAGATACAGAAAAGACATGATAACCTCAAATCTCTCCGCTCAAACGTCTTATTTCACATTCACATCCACTGTGTGTGTGCACGCCGTGCCCATCACATAGCGGCTATCCGCCCGCAGATCACACCTCGCACACATTTATCATTTTGTAATTTTCCTCCTCTCCTGGAAAGCTCGGTTGGACGTCCGCGTCTTAATGAGCCTCTTCCTCGCGCAGCAACGGCAACCGGAGACGTCCGAGCCGGAGCCAAGACACCCACACTGAAGTGTCAAGACGTCGGTATGTGAGGAGACAGGGCGAATCCCAGGATGTGGCAACAAATAGCTCAACAGCAGAGGTTCACCTCTTTGAGAGGCTTATGCAAACCCATGGGGGGGAGGTGATGGATTCTCCGCCTCACCCACAGTGAATGGAGCAGATGCTGAAGAAAGATACTGGACGTCACCACCAGTAAAATATGAGTCTGTGTGTGCCCGTGCGTGTATGTGCGTGCGTGTGTGTGTGCGTGTACATGTACAGTATGTGTGTGCGTGCACGTGTGTATGTTCATGTGTATGTGTGTGTGCATGTGCATGTGTGTGCATGTGTGTGCGTGTGTGCATGTGTGTGTGTGTGTGTGTGTGTGCGCGTGTGTGTGTGTGTGCAAGAAACACTATTTCACGCATTTTTTAATTTCAACAACTCGAAATAGATGTACAAAGGGGTACAAAAAAAATATCTTATATCTGTGGACTGGAAGACATTGTGTTGCCTCATATATGAGCAGATATTTGATGTGCAACGATGTGGAGTATATTACTTTCAACAGAAATATTTATGCTGTGATATTAAACAAATATAGTCTGGCTTATGATATTTTTCAAACAAGGAATGATTTCCACTCCAGTATCAGTGATTAAGCTGAATAATTATCCTTAAAAAACTGCAACAATTATCAAGCAACGATTATTTGTTTGATTTATTTCCTATTCAAATAATTGTTGTACATCTGCTTGGGATGCTCGTGTCATGAAGAGACACTAATATCCATCACGGCATGGTCTCCTTAATGAAATCATCACACGAACACGGCTAATATTGCATTATATCTCGCTCAGAGGAGGCCGGGGCAGCCTGATTGGTTCAGCTGCTCATTTTGCGCACGCTTGGAACGACATGTGTGCGCGGTAAACACACGATCGCGCGGCAGTTGACTTTTCCCAGTTGTAGTGCAGATAAACCCACTCTCTGTGTTCCCCCATCCATCCGCCTCCCACCACCACCACCACCACAACCCACCCACCACCCACCACCCCATGCCCCTCTTCCCCCATATTTAACTCAGCTTCTATCCATACCTACAACCATCCCTCAACCGCGTTGGCGCCCGCATTGTTTATTTGCTAAAGGTCATTATGAGTCGTAAAAGAGGAGGAGGAGGAGGAGGGGGAGGAAGAGGGAGGGATGGGGGAAGAGGTGGTGAAGAGGGGGGGGGGGAGGGGTGGGGGTGGCGGCTGCTCGGAAATGAATTGATTGAGGCGAGAGAGCAGGTAGCTCTGGCATGGTGAGTTATAGACGCCCAGCAGAGAGGAGGCTCTTCATTAGGGAAGTGATTAAAAATGATGGGCTCCTATAGCGCTCCCCGCCCGGCCCGGGTCCCCGGGGCATCGCTCTCGCACCGGCGCTCATTTATTTGGGACTTTGTGCGTTGATCAATAAAAAGGTGCCTGCTGCTCACTACCGGGTCTGGCTGGGGGAACAGAACCCCGCCACGAAACAGAGGAGAGCAGACACAAACCCAGAAGAGATGTGTTGCTGTTGTTGTTGTTGTTGCAGTTATGTCTGTTGGAGACATAACTGTGAACAATTCAAGCTTCGGCAAAATAGAACCTTGGGGGGAAATGACAGCATTCTCTGTTTTCTCAAGGTAATTTTCCTGACTGGTTGCCAATTGTTGACTGGGTGGGTTTTTACCTTGTTTTCTTGGCTGGGTGGGCAGGAGACATTCACAATGTTTCCAAAACGTCAATATCAGTTTGGTCGCACAAAAAGTGGACACTTTGTGAACCGCATGAAAAAAAATCATTGTTACGTTGTTAGAATACAGGATAGAACAACAAGAGAACACATTTCTAGCCTTACATTGCTCACGGCGTTATCTCTATATATGTCAATTTAATCAATAAGCAATTTTTTGTGATATCACTTAAACAAGCAATTAGTTAGCTTCATAATGTGTTAGATAATTAAGATGGATGCATTTTGAAACTCAAGCAGGTGAAACTTCACTTTCATGAATGATCATTTTTATTACATTAATTGAACATTATATTTACAATATATGGCTAGGGTTGAGGTAGGGAGTTGTAATTCAGATAAGATCACTCAGTTGTTGTGTTAATAAGAAAATACAGATGTTTGACCAAAACATTTGCTTTCTGACCGTTGTATGTACACCATCACTGTGAAATGGAATTCAAATCTGGACCATTTGACACAGAGAGGGTCTTCTTAGTTGATTTGTAACAGTTGGTTGGTCTCGTGTTGAGGATGTACCACTAATTCGGCTAATGTTTGGCATTTCTCTCCAAAAATAAACGCGTAGGCCAACTTGACATCCATATATATGCAACCAGTTCATTTAATTTCACAAGGCATATTCAGAGCGGCCTCTAGATGAACCCAAGGTTTTGGGGAGATGGGTGGAATGTTGATTTACCACTGCTATAATTTACTAAATGTACTGATTGAATCATTCAGCAGATTACTTTTATCCAAAGTGAGCCATTTCCCAGATGCACGCCATGAGAAGTAACACATCTTGCTCAAGGGTGGGCGACAGGAAACTGAGGACATTGGGACTGGAACCCAGAACGCTTCATTCATTTATTCATTTAGAAGTGTCGTTAAACCAACATGTAATGTTTTATTTGTATGTTCAGTTTTTAATAGTGTCCCCCTACAGGCTCTTGACTTGGTTTTGGTGCTCCGTGCAAGAGGCAGCAGGTGTTTGACAATCATTGACCCAATACAGCTAATAATTAATCTCTCAGCAAGCGTCGCTACAAACACGAGTTCGAGGATAAAAATGTGCAGGAAAGTGTGCCTCCAAAAGAACACAATATTCACAATTTTTGCTCCGTGATAGTTTCATAATGTAAGCACTTTTTTTTTTTTTCTACAATGACAGAATATGTTTAAATATAGATAACACTGCGGCTCTCATATACGCTGAGATATTCCAAAAATCTGATATCGAATGAAATAAACATTTGCAGCGCCACTAAAAAATGTAAGGACTTAAAAGTTGCTGAATTGTTAACAGTAATACAAAACAGAAATGTAATGCATTCTTTTGACACCCTCCGTGCGATCCCTCTGTATGGACATTTCATCCTCCCAGCCCAGTGGATCCAGAGAGAGTCGGGCTTTGAGGAAAGTCATTTTTTTG
Organism: Coryphaenoides rupestris; assembly: GCA_002895965.2. Lineage (NCBI taxonomy): Eukaryota > Metazoa > Chordata > Actinopteri > Gadiformes > Macrouridae > Coryphaenoides > Coryphaenoides rupestris. The sequence continues at coordinate 4,019 of PIJE02005362.1, forward strand.
TGTTTAGCCCTTTGAATATCTATTCTTTATGATCTCTATTCCCTCTGCTGGAATAGTTCATAGTGTGTGTGTGTGTGTGTGTGTGTGTGTGTGAGCGTGTGTGCGTGTGTGCGTGTGTGTGTGTGTGTGTGTGAGCTACGGAAAGGGGAAGGGGAAAATCGTAATGGTGGTGATGAGATGACATGGAAACATTCTTTGGAGAGCCATTTTTTTCTCGACTCCTTCACACATTTCTTCTTCCTAAACTCAGACAAATATATCCAGAAGCTATCAATGTGTTCCGTACAGCCAATTTGATAAGTAATGGTTGTTATGACAGGAAGTGGTGTCAATCAGGCCTGATAGCTGGGAGAATTAAAATAAACATGAAACGAGGAGACAGAGAGAGAGCAGAGAGAGAGAGAGAGAGAGAGAGACAACACACACACACACACACACAGAGGGAGACAGAGACACAAAGAGAGAGAGAGAGAGAAGAGAGATAGAGAGAGAGAGTGTTATATAAAGCACTGGTTGAAGTTGAGCATTGCAGCTCTTTACCCCTCGTGTCTTCTCTGTTTTGTGACGGCGGGGAGAAGGGGAAGACGGCTACATGCGCTACCTGTTTCATCTGCGCGCCTTTTGTTAGCATGTTGAGCGAGGGGAGAGCAGGAACAGAAGAGTCAGAGGAGGAGGAGGAGGAAGGAAGAGGAAGAGGAAGAGGAGGAGGGAGGAAAAAAGCAGGGGAAGAAAGGAATAGGAGGGAGGAGGGTGCAGGGGATCGGACGCGGTCCCCGCACGCCCAATTAAGGGGACTCTTTCTGCTCAAAGACACCGCCGCCGCCGCCGTCGACCGCTCCGCCGCCACCGTCGCCGCGCCGCCGCCTGGCAACACGTGCTCGTTCTGACATTTGTCTTATGACTGTTGTGGTTTACGCCACCGCGGCGCTAAAGGCTAAATTAGCGCCCAGCCGCCCCCAACACCGCAGACGCGATGCGCACCGACGTCCGGTGGGCATCGCCAGGGTTTGTGGTCGCGGAGGATCAGTCAGACACTCCTGGTTGACCTCTTGACCTCTGTGTTTGTTCAGTCGCAAGTCTTTGCATTAATTGCTTCGGGATTAACGCGGCGCTAATGCAGTGCCAGCATACAACGCACACAACGTAGGCCTATACCTCCTCCAACTGATAATACATCCAAAAGAAAGGCACAGAAACGGATGTGTTTTGTTCCTATTGGTAAAACAAGCGCCATTATCAGGAGGTAGATTTTCCGGCCTATTACTTGTGATGAGAGGGCTCCATGAATAGACCATTATGTTGTGTTCAGTCAATTGCCCCGACATCAATGCTGAAATGCACATCTCCGACATCGAGTTGAAGACCATAAAAGCGCGGCTATACTTGCCTTGCCAGCTCGACCCAACTCCAATTTTTTTCCGTTACACTACAAGATATATTTATTCCTTTGACTACGCATTAGCATGGAGAAACCAACCACCAACCCACACAAATACAACTTTTTACACTGTATATTGAAGGGACTCCCTCTAGTATCACCGTTGTTGGTTTCTGGTGCCCCACTTTCTCTTCCCTCATGATTTATATGTGCAATTTTGGCACTTGCCACTGGCCTGTTAGCATTGTTTATAAGGAGGGAACATTGGACGACGTTCAACTCCTCCTGCAATTAACAGAGCAAATTAATGAGCGTTCTATTCAATGTTTGACAAATGAATCTCTTCTTCTTCTTCTCATAATAGGGCCTTTTTCCTCCGAGCGCTGTGTGTGAAGAGTTGGATTCTCACCTTGGATTTGGAACATCACGTGAATCCAGATGTTGAAGTTGTTCTGATTCGACCCAGAATTCTGTGGTGACAAATGGGGTCTTATTAGAGGGGCTTTGCGGTAACCGAGGTGTGCTCAGGTCACAGCGATGACCTGCTAAAGCAAGCTCCCAAAATATGACCGCAACTGCTTCAGCCAAGTCCATAACAATACCAGCAGGTGCATGGCTTGCATGATTAAAGGCCCAAAGGTGGCATTTGGAAAAATATGTCGAATAAAAAACGGAGGTGCGACAATAATTAATCGTTAATAATTAATCCAAAATATTGCCTGGACGGGTTGGTTTGCAGGTGCCACAAGTGCTTTATTAGCCTAATGAGCAGAGATCACACATTAGACCTCTCAGCGGATAATTGTATGGATTGATAATGTAAGGATAACTAAATATAGTATCCACTCTTATTTATGGACAATTTAGGAGCAGTTGAGAAACCCAGGTATCTATTTCAGTACAAGAGGGAAACATCTCGAACGAAATAAATAAACCCGCTGACCACTTGCATTTTTGTGTTTTTTGAATCGTGATCAGATGTCCAAATCAACACATCCATCCTTCATAAATGGCCATGCTCAACAATAACAGCAATATCTCAAGTATAGGACTCCAAGATAATCAGCGGTGTGTCTGTGAATAATTCTCTATGTAATATTCCTCTTGTCTGTCTTTTCCCCTGCCAACTGTGCTCTGGATATGCATGTGTTAGATTATTTATGGTAAGTACGGGTGTGTAGGGCTATGTACAAAGCACATAGAGCTCCTGAATGCAACCGGCACCCTACGTTATATTATCATTATATACATCACAATAATCAACGTATGCCTTTCTATTGTGTATAAAATATACCTGACAATGCATCATTTCAGGTTTTACAGTAGTAATCGTCAAATGAGAATATACTTATAGTATTGAGGTCAATGGCAATTAATCATGCAAGTAAAATAATTTTTTTAGACAACCAACCAGCTATATACTTAACAATAACATTGCCTCAACCCCACTCACTACCTGTTTTTCCTTTGTGTCGTTAGTGTCAATGTTTGTCAACTGGGTTGATTAGTAATTCTGTAATTCTGTTTGCCTGTGTTCCATGTATTTAAGTTCCTTGGTTCCTGCCCCAGTTTGTTGGTTCATTGTTTGTTGTAGCTTTGTTTATGTCTGTCTGTCTGTTTTCATGGAGTAAAGCTTCCTTTAGCGCCTACCCTGAGTCTGTGCTCTGCATTTGGGCTCACCTCCCTGGGCAAGCTGTGACAGAAGGAACCGACCAAAGAATAAACCCGGCAGAGATTTTGCCATTATCCATGCTGCTGTCAGCCACCTTTGAGTGTCAGGACCGCCTAGTCGGCTGTATCCTGGAGAGGATTCAGCGGTGCTCGCTTTGCAGCTACACAGCCTCGCTCCCCAGCTAGCGACACAGACTCACTCCCCATCTAGCTACACAGACTCGCTACACAGCTAGCTACCCAGCCTTGCTCCCCAGCTAGCTACACAGCCTCACTCCCTAGCTAGCTACACAGCCTCGCTCCACAGCTAGCTACCCAGCCTCGCTCCCAAGCTAGCTACGCAGCCTCGCTCCCCAGCTAGCTACACAGCCTCGCTCCCTAGCTGGCTACCCAGCCTCACTCCCCAGCTAGCTACACAGCCTCGCTCCACAGCTAGAAACACAGCCTCGCTCCAGAGCTAGCTACCCAGCCTCGCTCCACAGCCTCACTCCCCAGCTGGCTACCCAGCCTCGATCACCAGCTAGATACCCAGCCTCACTCTGCAGATACTCAGTCCTGTTCCGGACCTTCCAAGCCCTGTTCCTAAACTGCTTAGCCCTATCCCTGTTCCTGAGCTGCTTAGCACGAGCCTTGTTCCCGAACCTTAGCTGCCTAGCCCTGTTCCTGAGCAGCTTAGCCCTAGCCCTGTTCCCAAACCATTACTGCCTAGCCCTATGCCTGACCTCCCTAGCCCTGGGCCTGACCTGTCTAGCCCTGTTCATGAGCTGCTTAGCGCTAGCCCTGTTCCTGACCTCCCTAGCCCTGAGCCTGACCTGCCTAGCCCTGGGCCTGACCTGTCTAGCCCTGTTCCTGACCTCCCTAGCCCTGAGCCTGACCTGCCTAGCCCTGTTCCCAAGCCTGAGCTGGCTAGCCCTGTTCCTGAGCCTCACCTGGCTAGCGCTGTTCCTGAGACTGATCAGCCTCCACTGCAGCCTGGTGGAATGCCAGGAGGTTTTCCTTGGGGAGGAAGTGTTCCTTGGGGGTACTGTAACGACTCTGCCCCAACCCCACTCACTACCTGCGTTTCCTTTGTCATTATGTTTGTCACCTGTGTTAATTAGTAATACTGTTCCCCTTTGTTCCTTAGTTACTTCCTGCCCCAGTTTGTCAGTTCATTGTGTGTCGTAGGTTTGTTTCTGCCTGCGTGTTTTCATCAAGTAAACCTCGCGCAGTCTGTGATCTGCATATGGACTCACCTCCCTGCACAATCCGTGACACATAACTGTAAATACCCATGATAATGGTCATGACTTTTCTCAATTGGTTAATTGCTATTCCATTATTCATTGGTTCTGGTCATCTTATATCGCCAAAATGAATATTATTAATAGTGACCCAAAACAAATCCACGTGCCGGGATGTTCTGAGGTCGTGTGTTGGAGCAGTGGCACGGGGGGCCTCCCTGCAGCTGACAGCCAGCGCTACAGAGGATGAGGAGTACACAAGGTGAGTTTACTGCCGGATGCCGGAGGAGACGGCAGCCTTGCGGTCAGTGGGCCTCGGGAAAGCGCTTAACTTCTGTCAGGTACAAATAACCGTGCCATCTTTCACTTCCTGATTTCGTAACTGAGGAAATCATTGGGGTCCCTAGTCATATGAACTCTACACACATGCCATGAGTCAATTCCTGCTCTGACAGAAAGGACTTCACCCTGGATCCAAGGCTCCCTATCTGTTACCCACCACGTCACAATCCACCCCCCCCGCCCCGCCCCGCCCCCCACAAACTATTTGCTTTTTTTTGCACAATTTGTTTGCTTTGGATCATTTTACACACCCAAGCTTATCCAACCAGCCAGCCAGCCACCCACCCACACCCCCTAAACACACACACACACACACACACACACACACACACACACACACACGCACACACACACACACACACACACACACACACACACACGCACACTACACACTAAACATTATAGCAGCCGTATTATGTGTAATAGAAGGTATCTTGAGCTGTACCGGATACGGTTAATATGTTTCTTCATTGTTAACCAGCTGCTAGGTGGTGCTATTGGCAGTGCTGTCTCTGGCGACTCCACAACTTGTACCTCCAGCAACATGTATCACTTACTCTAAGAAGCCAGTTTCTCAGCGACGAGAACCTTTACGTTAGCAATACCGATATTCATGTCCTCATAAAATAACCTTTATTTAATCTTGTCACTGAGATTTCCAACTCTATCTTTTTCAAGATAGAGAAGCGTCAAACACATTTCATCATATTATGTACATGTTCAAAACAAACATTCACAACATTGAATTGCCAATGCCAAGCGATAGGCGATAGATTCTAAGAACCACCGAGCCTCATATGCATCTAAGCCCTCATAAAAGAGCCAGGGCTTCACTGCTGCATTCTGTGGTCTGCCCCGCATAAAGCCATCAAACGAATATCTGCAGTGGGGTTGAAGAGTGTGAGTGTGTGTGCGAGAGAACAGGGCTAGGGCTAAGCAGTCATGAACAGGGCTAGACAGGTCAGGCCCAGGGCTAGGGAGGTCAGGCATAGGGCTAGGCAGTAATGGTTTGGGAACAGGGCTAGGGCTAAGCTGCTCAGGAACAGGGCTAGGCAGCTAAGGTTCGGGAACAAGGCTCGTGCTAAGCAGCTCAGGAACAGGGATAGGGCTAAGCAGTTTAGGACAGGGCTTGGAAGGTCCGGAACAGGACTGAGTATCTGCAGAGTGAGGCTGGGTATCTAGCTGGTGATCGAGGCTGGGTAGCCAGCTGGGGAGTGAGGCTGTGGAGCGAGGCTGGGTAGCTAGCTCTGGAGCGAGGCTGTGTTTCTAGCTGTGGAGCGAGGCTGTGTAGCTAGTTGGGGAGTGAGGCTGGGTAGCCAGCTAGGGATCGAGGCTGTAAAGCTAGCTGGGGAGCGAGGCTGCGTAGCTAGCTTGGAGCGAGGCTGGGTAGCTAGCTGTGGAGCGAGGCTGTGTAGCTGCTGGGGAGTGAGTCTGTGTAGCTAGATGGGGAGCAAGGCTGGGTAGCTAGCTGTGTAGCGAGTCTGTGTAGCTAGATGGGGAGTGAGTCTGTGTAGCTCGATGGGGAGCGAGGCTGTGTAGCTGCAAAGCGAGCACCGCTGAATCCTCTCCAGGATACAGCCGACTAGGCGGTCCTGACACTCAAAGGTGGCTGACAGCAGCATGGATAATGGCAAAAATCTCTGCCGGGTTTATTCTTTGGTCGGTTCCTTCTGTCACAGCTTGCCCAGGGAGGTGAGCCCAAATGCAGAGCACAGACTCAGGGTAGGCGCTAAAGGAAGCTTTACTCCATGAAAACAGACAGACAGACATAAACAAAGCTACAACAAACAATGAACCAACAAACTGGGGCAGGAACCAAGGAACTTAAATACATGGAACACAGGCAAACAGAATTACAGAATTACTAATCAACCCAGTTGACAAACATTGACACTAACGACACAAAGGAAAAACAGGTAGTGAGTGGGGTTGAGGCAATGTTATTGTTAAGTATATAGCTGGTTGGTTGTCTAAAAAAATTATTTTACTTGCATGATTAATTGCCATTGACCTCAATACTATAAGTATATTCTCATTTGACGATTACTACTGTAAAACCTGAAATGATGCATTGTCAGGTATATTTTATACACAATAGAAAGGCATACGTTGATTATTGTGATGTATATAATGATAATATAACGTAGGGTGCCGGTTGCATTCAGGAGCTCTATGTGCTTTGTACATAGCCCTACACACCCGTACTTACCATAAATAATCTAACACATGCATATCCAGAGCACAGTTGGCAGGGGAAAAGACAGACAAGAGGAATATTACATAGAGAATTATTCACAGACACACCGCTGATTATCTTGGAGTCCTATACTTGAGATATTGCTGTTATTGTTGAGCATGGCCATTTATGAAGGATGGATGTGTTGATTTGGACATCTGATCACGATTCAAAAAACACAAAAATGCAAGTGGTCAGCGGGTTTATTTATTTCGTTCGAGATGTTTCCCTCTTGTACTGAAATAGATAACTGGGTTTCTCAACTGCTCCTAAATTGTCCATAAATAAGATACTATACTTAGTTATATATCCTTACATTATCAATCCATATAATTATCCGCTGAGAGGTCTAATGTGTGATCTCTGCTCATTAGGCTAATAAAGCACTTGTGGCACCTGCAAACCAACCCGTCCAGGCAATATTTTGGATTAATTATTAACGATTAATTATTGTCGCACCTCCGTTTTTTATTCGACATATTTTTCCAAATGCCACCTTTGGGCCTTTAATCATGCAAGCCATGCACCTGCTGGTATTGTTATGGACTTGGCTGAAGCAGTTGCGGTCATATTTTGGGAGCTTGCTTTAGCAGGTCATCGCTGTGACCTGAGCACACCTCGGTTACCGCAAAGCCCCTCTAATAAGACCCCATTTGTCACCACAGAATTCTGGGTCGAATCAGAACAACTTCAACATCTGGATTCACGTGATGTTCCAAATCCAAGGTGAGAATCCAACTCTTCACACACAGCGCTCGGAGGAAAAAGGCCCTATTATGAGAAGAAGAAGAAGAGATTCATTTGTCAAACATTGAATAGAACGCTCATTAATTTGCTCTGTTAATTGCAGGAGGAGTTGAACGTCGTCCAATGTTCCCTCCTTATAAACAATGCTAACAGGCCAGTGGCAAGTGCCAAAATTGCACATATAAATCATGAGGGAAGAGAAAGTGGGGCACCAGAAACCAACAACGGTGATACTAGAGGGAGTCCCTTCAATATACAGTGTAAAAAGTTGTATTTGTGTGGGTTGGTGGTTGGTTTCTCCATGCTAATGCGTAGTCAAAGGAATAAATATATCTTGTAGTGTAACGGGAAAAAAATTGGAGTTGGGTCGAGCTGGCAAGGCAAGTATAGCCGCGCTTTTATGGTCTTCAACTCGATGTCGGAGATGTGCATTTCAGCATTGATGTCGGGGCAATTGACTGAACACAACATAATGGTCTATTCATGGAGCCCTCTCATCACAAGTAATAGGCCGGAAAATCTACCTCCTGATAATGGCGCTTGTTTTACCAATAGGAACAAAACACATCCGTTTCTGTGCCTTTCTTTTGGATGTATTATCAGTTGGAGGAGGTATAGGCCTACGTTGTGCGCGTTGTATGCCGGCACTGCATTAGCGCCGCGTTAATCCCGAAGCAATTAATGCAAAGACTTGCGACTGAACAAACAGCAGAGGTCAAGAGGTCAACCAGGAGTGTCTGACTGATCCTCCGCGACCACAAACCCTGGCGATGCCCACCGGACGTCGGTGCGCATCGCGTCTGCGGTGTTGGGGGCGGCTGGGCGCTAATTTAGCCTTTAGCGCCGCGGTGGCGTAAACCACAACAGTCATAAGACAAATGTCAGAACGAGCACGTGTTGCCAGGCGGCGGCGCGGCGGCGCGGCGCGGCGGTGTCTTTGAGCAGAAAGAGTCCCCTTAATTGGGCGTGCGGGGACCGCGTCCGATCCCCTGCACCCTCCTCCCTCCTATTCCTTTCTTCCCCTGCTTTTTTCCTCCCTCCTCCTCTTCCTCTTCCTCTTCCTTCCTCCTCCTCCTCCTCTGACTCTTCTGTTCCTGCTCTCCCCTCGCTCAACATGCTAACAAAAGGCGCGCAGATGAAACAGGTAGCGCATGTAGCCGTCTTCCCCTTCTCCCCGCCGTCACAAAACAGAGAAGACACGAGGGGTAAAGAGCTGCAATGCTCAACTTCAACCAGTGCTTTATATAACACTCTCTCTCTCTATCTCTCTGTCTCTCTCTCTCTCTCTTTGTGTCTCTGTCTCCCTCTGTGTGTGTGTGTGTGTGTGTGTCTCTCTCTCTCTCTCTCTCTCTGCCTCTCTCTCTGTCTCCTCGTTTCATGTTTATTTTAATTCTCCCAGCTATCAGGCCTGATTGACACCACTTCCTGTCATAACAACCATTACTTATCAAATTGGCTGTACGGAACACATTGATAGCTTCTGGATATATTTGTCTGAGTTTAGGAAGAAGAAATGTGTGAAGGAGTCGAGAAAAAAATGGCTCTCCAAAGAATGTTTCCATGTCATCTCATCACCACCATTACGATTTTTCCCCTTCCCCTTTCCGTAGCTCACACACACACACACACACGCACACACACACACACGCTCACACACACACACACACGCACACACACACTATGAACTATTCCAGCAGAGGGAATAGAGATCATAAAGAATAGATATTCAAAGGGCTAAACACAAAAAAATGACTTTCCTCAAAGCCCGACTCTCTCTGGATCCACTGGGCTGGGAGGATGAAATGTCCATACAGAGGGATCGCACGGAGGGTGTCAAAAGAATGCATTACATTTCTGTTTTGTATTACTGTTAACAATTCAGCAACTTTTAAGTCCTTACATTTATTTTAGTGGCGCTGCAAATGTTTATTTTCATTCGATATCAGATTTGTTTGGAATATCTCAGCGTATATGAGAGCCGCAGTGTTATCTATATTTAACATATTCTGTCATTTGTAGAAAAAAAAAGAAAAGTGCTTACATTATGAAACTATCACGGAGCAAAAATTGTGAATATTGTGTTCTTTTGGAGGCACACTTCCTGCACATTTTTATCCTCGAACTCGTTTTGTTAGCGACGCTTGCTGAGAGATTAATTATTAGCTGTTATTGGGTCAAATGATTGTCAAACACCTGCTGCCTCTTGCACGGAGCACCCAAAACCAAGTCAAGAGCTGTTAGGGGGGACACTATTAAAACTGAACATACAAATAAAACATTACATGTTGGTTTTTAACGACACTTCTAAAATGAATAAATGAATGAGAAGCGTTCTGGTTCCAGTCCCAATGTCCCTCAGTTTCCTGTCGCCCACCCTTGAGCAAGATGTGTTACTTCTCATGGTGTGCATCTGGGGGAAATGGCTCAATTGGAATAAAAGTAATCTGCTGAAATGATTCAATCAGTACATTTAGTAAATATATAGGCGCAGCTGGCTAAACGCAACATTCCAACCATCTCCCCAAAACTTGGGTTCATCTGAAGGGCGCGCTCTGAATATGCCTTGTGAAAAGTTAAATGAACGGTTGCATTATATATGGATGGCAAGTTGGCCTACGCGTTTATTTTTGGAGAGAAATTGCCAAACATTAGCCGAATTAGTGGTAAATCCTCAACACGAGACCAACCAACCGGTTATCAATATTCAACTAAGAAGCCCTCTCTGGGGTGATCAAAATTGGTCCAGATTTGGATTCATGTTTTTCTCCAACCAGTTGCAAGGTGTACATATCAAACCGGTCAGAAAGTAATGTTTTTGGTCAAACATCTGGTGAGTGATTATCTGAATTTACAACTCCCATACCGTCAAACCCATATAAGCCATAGTATTTGTTAAAATATAGATGTTCAATTAATGGTAATAAAATGATCATTCATGAAAGTGAAGTTTCACCTGCTTGAGTTTCAAATGCATCCATCTAATTATCTAACACATTATGAAGCTAACTAATTGCTTGTTTAAGTGTATCACAAAAAATTGCTTATTGATTAAATTGACATATATAGAGATAACACCGTGAGCAATGTAAGGCTAGAAATGTGTTCTCTTCTTGTTCTATCCTGTATTCTAACAACGTAACATGATTTTTTTTCATGCGGTTCACAAAGTGTCCACTTTTTGTGCGACCAAACTGATATTGACGTTTTGGAAACATTGTGAATGTCTCCTGCCCACCCAGCCAAGAAAACAAGGTAAAAACCCACCCAGTCAACAATTGGCAACCAGTCAGGAAAATTACCTTGAGAAAACAGAGAATGCTGTCATTTCCCCCCAAGGTTCTATTTTGCCGAAGCTTGAATTGTTCACAGTTATGTCTCCAACAGACATAACTGCAACAACAACAACAACAGCAACACATCTCTTCTGGGTTTGTGTCTGCTCTCCTCTGTTTCGTGGCGGGGTTCTGTTCCCCCAGCCAGACCCCGTAGTGAGCAGCAGGCACCTTTTTATTGATCAACGCACAAAGTCCCAAATAAATGAGCGCCGGTGCGAGAGCGATGCCCCGGGGACCCGGGCCGGGCGGGGAGCGCTATAGGAGCCCATCATTTTTAATCACTTCCCTAATGAAGAGCCTCCTCTCTGCTGGGCGTCTATAACTCACCATGCCAGAGCTACCTGCTCTCTCGCCTCAATCAATTCATTTCCGAGCAGCCGCCACCCCCACCCCCCCCCCCCCCCCTCTTCCACCACCTCTTCCCCCATCCCTCCCTCTTCCTCCCCCTCCTCCTCCTCCTCCTCTTTTACGACTCATAATGACCTTTAGCAAATAAACAATGCGGGCGCCAACGCGTTGAGGGATGGTTGTAGGTATGGGATAGAAGCTGAGTTAAATATGGGGAAGAGGGGCATGGGGTGGTGGGTTGGTGGGTGGGTGGTGGTGGTGGTGGTGGGAGGCGGTGGATGGGGGAACACAGAGAGTGGGTTTTATCTGCACTACAACTGGGAAAAGTCAACTGCCGCGCGATCGTGTGTTTACCGCGCACACATGTCGTTCCAAGCGTGCGCAAAATGAGCAGCTGAACCAATCAGGCTGCCCCGGCCTCCTCTGAGCGAGATATAATGCAATATTAGCCGTGTTCGTGTGATGATTTCATTAAGGAGACCATGCCGTGATGGATATTAGTGTCTCTTCATGACACGAGCATCCCAAGCAGATGTACAACAATTATTTGAATAGGAAATAAATCAAACAAATAATCGTTGCTTGATAATTGTTGCAGTTTTTTAAGGATAATTATTCAGCTTAATCACTGATACTGGAGTGGAAATCATTCCTTGTTTGAAAAATATCATAAGCCAGACTATATTTGTTTAATATCACAGCATAAATATTTCTGTTGAAAGTAATATACTCCACATCGTTGCACATCAAATATCTGCTCATATATGAGGCAACACAATGTCTTCCAGTCCACAGATATAAGATATTTTTTTTATCCCTTTGTACATCTATTTCGAGTTGTTGAAATTAAAAAATGCGTGAAATAGTGTTTCTTGCACACACACACACACGCGCACACACACACACACACACACACATGCACACACGCACACACATGCACACACATGCACATGCACACACACATACACATGAACATACACACGTGCACGCACACACATACTGTACATGTACACGCACACACACACGCACGCACATACACGCACGGGCACACACAGACTCATATTTTACTGGTGGTGACGTCCAGTATCTTTCTTCAGCATCTGCTCCATTCACTGTGGGTGAGGCGGAGAATCCATCACCTCCCCCCCATGGGTTTGCATAAGCCTCTCAAAGAGGTGAACCTCTGCTGTTGAGCTATTTGTTGCCACATCCTGGGATTCGCCCTGTCTCCTCACATACCGACGTCTTGACACTTCAGTGTGGGTGTCTTGGCTCCGGCTCGGACGTCTCCGGTTGCCGTTGCTGCGCGAGGAAGAGGCTCTATTAAGACGCGGACGTCCAACCGAGCTTGTCCAGGAGAGGAGGAAAATTTACAAAATGATAAATGTGTGCCGAGGTGTGATCTTCGGGCGGATAGCCGCTATGTGTATGGGCACGGCGTGCACACACACAGTGGATTATGAATGTTGAATAAAGACGTTCTTCAGCGGAGAGATTTGAGGTTATCATGTATTTTCTGTATCTGCTCCTTTTTTTTTTTGCCATTTCGTTACCAAAGAGAGGAACTATGTCTTTTCTTTCTCTCCATTGTTATTTCTGTCTTTATGTCCCTTCTTTCTCTTTTGGCCGATGAGATTACAACATGGAGGCCGGGTCTCCGTGGCCGCCGCTCCGGGGTCGTTCTGCGCTGTGCGGAACCGAGTGGAACCTGAGTTCACTCAGCCCACCCATCTCTATTCATCTCCTATATGCTATCTTATAGCGGGGAAAAGAAGGAGAGTTTTTCATCAGGAAATCCCATATCAGAGGGAATGCGATACAGCAGCATTTTAAATCAGCATAGTCATACAAAAATGCATGACTTAAAATAAAAAAAAAATGTTTTTAATGGACACGGACAAAAGAGACTTCCGATGAAATGCCGTGAAATCTGCAGCATTTTGTGTCTGAGCGTTAAATAAAGATAATGACCCTCCTCAACTGGTGAAGAAAGAGTTTCTTTTCCGGCGGTCCGGACGTCGTCTTCCTGTGAAGACAGGAAGTTCCTTATGATCGATCAAACCCAGCGACCCACCAGAGCCGCCTGAAAGTCACCTTGCCGTAATTCCGCCCATCAATCAGGCAGCAGAGTGTGCCTCTCATCTCTTCTTCTCTTCTCTCTCTTATAGCATGGCGGCAACCGCCATTAGCATTGTTTGTTGGAGCGAGGAGACGCGGGCGCTCTGCAGTGACGATTATAACAACAATGAGACTCAGACAGCCGCGCGATCCTCCATTGCTTTCTGTTTAGCGCTATCTCCCGCGCCGCCGGCGCTTGGGAGTAGCTAGCGTCGGCACGCTGTCCCGAAATAGTCTGTCAGAATATTCTGAAATCTCCATATTTGTCAAGGCCAACATGTGGTGTGCTGTTTGTGTGCTGTGTGTCGTGTGTGTGTGCTGTGTCTCTTGCCGTGTCGTGCGTGATGTAATCAACATTACATCCCTTCTTTCCTCTTTTTTGGTTTGCATGTTCATTTCCAACACACGCACTCACACACACACACACGCACACACACACACACACACGACCACACACACACACCACCACACACACACAATAATCCAAATCGAGGAGTCAAAACCTATCTCAGCCTACATTACAATTGCAGACACAGCACACCGCTGAAATGACTCACATTTCTCTGCTCGGCCGAGCCTTCTGCGTGGATGATGGTCTGGCCTCAATACACTGAGGTTGCTGCTAGTGAAGCCGTAATTCCCATTTGATCACGGGCCATTACCTTAATCTTCATCACCCTAGTCCTCCTTGATTGGCCTGCCAGGGGGGCTGCCAGTGTGTTCACACAGAAGGACAAACATAGCGAAAAAAAAACAACCCATTCCTGGGAATTCGGCACGGGTGGGGAACCGGGTGGGGGCAGAGTTTTCCATTCTGCTCTCTGGATCTCACATGGCACGAACGCAGGCTCTCCTTATTATAAGGATTCTATGTGTGGTTTTGCCCAAGACATTATGGTCTCGCATTCCCGCAGTTACGTAAACCCCCGGAACCCCCTGCCATCTGCCGGGGGCCCGCAGGTGGTGCAGGACCTGCCAGCAGCCAATTCCAGCCAGAGCCAGGCCGGCCAGCCAGCCAGCCCCATCCGTCAGCGGCCGGCGGGCGCAACGCGCCAGCCAGGGCCGGCACCCATTCCGACCAAATCCAGCACCAACTGGAGGGCCGTCATTACATGGCTATTTTAATCTCGCCTCGTCCCCTTCCTCTTGTCTCCATTACCAGGGCACATGCCAAGCTGTACAAATCAAGAATCTTAGCGAAGCGGCCCAGGAGAGGAGAGGAGAGGAGGAAAGGACGTCTGGAAGGGGAGGTTGGGGGGCGGAGGGGGGGGGGGGGGGGGGGGGGAGGAAGGGGGGGAAGGGGGGGGGGAAAGGGGGGGGGGGGGACGGGGGGGGGGGGGGTGGAAGGGAGGGGAGGGGGGGGGGGGGTGGGGGGGGGGGGGGGGGGGGGGGGGAGGGGGGGGGGGGGGGGGGGGGGGGGGGGGGGGGGGGGGGGGGGGGGGGGGGGGGGGGAGGGGGGGGGGGAGGGGCGGGGGGGGGCGGGAGGGGGGGGGGGGGGGGGGGGGGGAAAGCGAGTGCGAGGAGGAGATCCCCTGCCGGTCGCCTCCGTCGTATAGCTCCGCACACGGACGCACTGACACCACCTACACGGCGTCGTGTTGTTAGGTGGGACGGTGAGGAGGCGGATGACGACCGAGACAGCCAGGCAAAGGGGAGAGGGGGCAAGTCGGGAGGAGAGGGGCATGCCGGGGCAGTGCGTTCCAGCCCTTGTTGCAGGAGAGGAGGAGGGAGGAGAGGAGGAACCCTGGACGCACCGAGCCGCCGAGCGCGTTCGGGACTTATGGCAGACATAAAAATAAATTCAATAAATCATCCTCCTCGGCCCCGGGATTGGCGCGTACGGCAGAGGGAAGGCCCTCAACAAAAGAGAAGCTGCACCTCCAGCGGTGCAGCTGTCGATCTCATCTCTTT
>PIJE02005363.1:2500-5000 GCA_002895965.2 Coryphaenoides rupestris
GCCAGCCCGCCGTCGCCGTCGTCGTCGTCGGTTCAGCTCAGGAAGACACTTTCAAAGCAAGTGGGTCGATGGATGTCGAGGTCGGCTCGCGGAAGACACCTAATCTTTAACTGTTCCTGATGAGTGTCTTGTTGCTCCGTGTGTTTGACACCGTGTGGCTCTGAGGCACAAACTGTAAAGTGCTTCAGCGGGAAAAAGAGAAGCC
Organism: Coryphaenoides rupestris; assembly: GCA_002895965.2. NCBI lineage: Eukaryota > Metazoa > Chordata > Actinopteri > Gadiformes > Macrouridae > Coryphaenoides > Coryphaenoides rupestris. The sequence continues at coordinate 2,706 of PIJE02005363.1, forward strand.
AGCAAAAAAAATAAAAAAATGGCTGACAGCGGCGGGCGTCCCGGATATCATGAACGTCATAAAAACAGACAGCGAAATTCTGGGATCTTAGTTTGATTAATGATTTCTCGATGTGTTCAATACTCGGTGACATGTTGCCGCGCGTTATTGGAACAAATATGTGTTGGTTTTAATATGAACGCCTTCAGTGCCGTCCGTCCGTCTGTCTGTGTGTGTGAATTGGTTTGGATTTCTGAATTCTGATTGGTTGTGCTAACTGAATTCCAGGTTCCCCCCTCAAACCACACGTGCCGTCGGGTTTTGTGTTGTCGTCGAGAGAGAGCGGATAAATAAATGAATAAATCAAACAATCAATCACTCAATGAAGCGTTTATTGTTTTATCCGCGGCGCCCACGTCGAGGAGCGACAATCTCTTCTCCCCGCGTCGGCCGCGGACGATGGAAAACGAACGCGACTCAACAATCAATCAAAAACGAGACGCGGGAAAAAATACGAGACAATTTGGTTTAATATCCCGAGCAGATTGCGGCGGAACACAATACAGCAAAAACAAAATGGTTTTAAGAAAATTGTTAATGGATGTCTTCAAATTCCCGACATCAACGCTCGCGCGACGCCACTGAGATCAAATATGATCCCGCGAACGCTCAGACACACACACACACACACACACACACACACACACACACACACACACACACACACGTACGGTACAAACAGCCTCTCGTTACCTCCTAACCTCTCACAATCTCCATAATGTATAGTTGTTAATTATGTAATATCGTTTCAATATTGTTAAATTCATGTTTTGTTTTCACTCTTCTCGTTTGCCTGTATTGTGATTTATTTAATGCACCAACCTACACACACACACACACACACACACACACGTGTACAGTGCAAATATTTGTACACACACACATAAATCGATATTTATTTACATTTATTGTAATTATAGTGTACGTGCTCATACCCATTTGACCGCCCCTAGCCCTCTCATTACCTCCTAACCGTTCACAGACTACATCATGTTATAGTCGTTAATAATGTAATGTACATTAATAACGCTTCAACGTTGTTCATTGATGATATTTGCTGATATTTCGCTTGCGTCGCGATGTCTTTAATGCACCAACCTCACCGATATATTCTTGGCAAGGCGGCAGACTTGTGATTCGGCGCTCCGCTCCGTGACAGCAGATCTTTACAAACGTTCTGCGTTCCTTCGCTGAGCCTCCCTGGTGATCGGCCTTGAGCTGAGGAGAACAGCAGCAGAAGCAGCAGCAGCAGATGCAGCAGATGGTGCGCTCGGTGGTGGTGGTGGGTTGGTGGTGGGTGGTGGTGGTCGGTGGTGGTTGGTGGTGGTGGTGGTGGTGGTGGTGGTGGTTGGTGGTTGGTTGGGTGGTTGAGGCGTCTCTCCTCTCCACGGGACACCAGATGGGAAAGCGTGGCTCTGAGACGCCCGCGCTGAGATTGCCGTCGGTCCGCTGGTATCCGCTGCATTAGAAACAGCTGGGAGGCACCTTGACCCCCCCCCCCCCCCCCCCCGCCTCAGCAGCGGTGCCGTCTTCCCCTGATGATTCTAATCGGTGAGATGGGGAGGAGAGAGGACGAGGTTCCGGGGAAGTGGACCGGGGAACAGAAAGAAAAGAAAGACTCCTCCTCTCAACATCTCTAAAGTTCTGATCCCTGTCCTGTCCGGGGCTCCGCAGCGGTGGAACGAGCTCCCGGCGGACGTCAGGACGGCCGAGGCTCAAGACCCACCAGTTTCAGAGTTCACCTGGACTCTGCATAACCCCGCCCACCTTCCCTCTCCTAACCCGAGCCCTGTACGTCTCGGCATATTATTAATAGTACTTAGCATTGCTTGGGCATATGTACGGCTTCTTAGATGTTGGTAACATGCTCAGGATGGCACGTCTGATCTTATCCCCAGCTATGACGGCTGTTCTCCTTCAACAAATGTACCTTTGCTAAGTGTCTGCCAAAACGCCCTAAAATGTAAATGTAAATGTAAATGTAAATGTAAATGTAAATGTAAATGTAAAGGGTGAGGGTGCGAGTCGCGTCTTTTTAGTTCCGCGCGAAAAACCGGCGTCTTCGGCTTTTGCATGAACGGCCGTTAAACTCCGAACAATGTTTGCAATTAGCTCCTTCGCAACGGTTCGCTAACAACGGGGGGGGGCCTCTGAGGGCCCCGGGAAGGCCAGACACCGAGGCCCCTGGGAAACACGGAAGTTCAAACTGTTTTTCATGGAAAGTGTTTCAGGGAGCTGGTGTGAGACCTCCCCTCT
>PIJE02005363.1:10000-19320 GCA_002895965.2 Coryphaenoides rupestris
TGTGTGTGTGTGTGTGTGTCTGAGCTGTCGCAGGGATCATATTTGATCTCAGTGGCGTCGCGCCCGAGCGTCGACGTCGGGAATTTGAAGACATCCATTAACAATTTTCTTAAAACCATTTTGTTTTGCTGTATTGTGTTCCGCCGCAATCTGCTCGGGATATTAAACCAAATTGTCTCGTATTTTTTTCCCGCGTCGCGTTTTTGATTGATTGTTGAGTCGCGTTCGTTTTCCATCGTCCGCGGCGACGCGGGGAGAAGAGATTGTCGCTCCTCGACGTTGGCGCCGCGGATAGAACAATAAACGCCTTCATTGGAGTGATTGATTGTTGATTTATCATTTATTTATCCGCTCGCTCTCGACGACAACACAAAACCCGACGGCACGTGTGGTTTGAGGGGAACCTGGAATTCAGTTAGCACAACCAATCAGAATTCAGAAATCCAAACCAATTCACACACGCAGACAGACAGACGGGACGGGACGGACGGCACTGAAGGCGTTCATATTAAAACCAACAAATATTTGTTCCAATAACGCACGGCAACATGTCACCGAGTATTGAACACATCGAGAAATCATTAATCAAACTAAGATCCCAGAATTTCGCTGTCTGTTTTTATGACGTTCATGATATCCGGGACGCCCGCCGCTGTCAGCCATTTTTTTACTTTTTTTGCTGGCTTCTCTTTTTCCCGCTAAAGCACTTTTACAGTTTGTGCCTCAGAGCCACGCAGGCGCGGGGTGTCAAACACACGGAGCAACAAGACACTCATCAGGAACAGTTAAAGATTAGGTGTCTTCCGCGAGCCGACCTCGACATCCATCGACCCATTTGCTTTGAAAGCGCTCCGTGTCTCCCTGAGCTGAACCGACGACGACGACGACGACGACGACGATGACGACGGCGACGGCGGGCTGGCACCTTCCGCGCCGTTTTAAATGCAAATGCCGCCATTTTAACCCAGGGCTTGATGAAGAAGAGGTGTGGGGGGGGGGGGTGGGGAGACGAAGAAGAAGTCTGTGTCTGTGAATTCTGATAATCCTCGTAAAACGCTGGAAGCAGAAAAACACCAGAAACGTTAGCGCCGGATGGAACACGGAAACATCCTCATTATAGGAGCCTGGATGACGGTCATAGCGTCTACGTCGGGGGGTAGAATATCCCAGAAGGCCGTGCGGGCACAAAGACCAGCGTCAGTCGCGAACACGTCGTCACAATTCCCCGGGCACCTCGCAGGGAAGCATCCGTTAAAGTGGTAATCTCGAAGATTTCCGTTTCGTGCTCTTTGGCGACAACTGATGGCGGACATCGGAATTGCCATCCAAATACTCTAGTCTACTCGAGCGGAGACCGGACAATATGGAGCGTCTCTTCCGCTGATGCTCTTCTGGCGGACATCCATGGGACCGATCACTGCTGGGTGATGGGCAACGCGTGGGGAAGGCAACTCGCCACTCGGTCCTTAATACCAAAAATAAAGCAAATGCAGAGGGCTTCATCAATGGACCACAGGCTCCATAATCACCATGTGTTAACTGGTCGGCGATAGATAGTGACTTTAGAACATTTATTTCCAGGAAAAACGTCGAGATTACCGATTTCTAAAGAGGTTCCGAGGTGCACAGGACGCTATACGACGCCTCCTCGCAAATTGAGACACAGCCTGGAGTGATTTAAGAGACGTCCGCCGTCCGTCGTCCGTCGTCGTCGTCGTCGTGATGAGGAAGCCAAGGCCCCCTCGATGTGTAGTACGGCTACTACTCCTACGCCTCCACCACCACCACCACCACCAGCCACCACCACCACCACCACCCACACCTCCCCGCCTCCATCCTCATCAGACCGATGTTGTTAACGTTATACGCCGGCGGTGTAATGAAAACAAATAGCGCAACGCACAGCGACGCTCGCTCCTGCAGGCCGGGGAGTGTGAGTAATGAGGAGCAAGGGAAGGAACGCACGGACGACCGGAAAGAAGAGGAAGGAGAAGAAGAAGAAGAAGGAGAAGGAGAAGAGAAGGAGAAGGAGGAGGAATGGATGGGTGTTGTTATGTAAAGATACACAAACGGCTGTTCCTCCCTCCCTGCCTCCCTCCCTCCCTGTCTCTGTTGAAGGTTACAGCACAGGAAACATTTAAAGGGGCGTCCATCACCAGCCTTAAATGCCTCGCAGGTCTATCTCACACACACCACACACACACACACACACACACAACACACACATACACACACACACGACACACACACACACACACCACACACACACACAACACACACACACGGCCACGCACACACACACACGACACCACACACACACACACACACACACACACATACACACACACACTGAACACACACACACACACACACACACACACACACACACAGCATACACACACACACCGAACACACACACACACACACACACAACACACACACAAACACACACACACACACACACACACACACACACACACACACACACACACACACACACACACACACACACACACACACAAGCATACACACACACACACACACACACACACACACACACACACACACACACACACACACACACACACACACACACACACACACACACACACACACACACACACACACACAACACACACACACACACACACACACACACACACACACACACACACACACACACACATCTCGGGGGAAACAGCGAGAGTGATGGGGGGTGGAGAGACATGATGGTGAGGGAGAGGGAGATCGAGAGTAAGAGAAAGAGTAGGCGTGGGCAGAGAGAGAGGAGAGAGAGAGAGAGAGAGAGACAGAGAGAGAGAGAGAGAAGAGGAGAGAGAGAGAGAGAGGAGAGGAGAGAGAGGGAGAGAGAGAGAGAGAGAGAGAGATCCATTGAACGGTGACATATTGGGGAAGTTTGGGTGAGACATTTAAGGGAAGGTAAAAATATGATGATGTGAGGAAGGCGAGTGATGGATGAGAGCCGGAGAAAAAGAGAGAGGGGGGGGGGAGAGAAAGGGGGGAGGAGGGGGGAGGAAGGAGGGGGGGAGGGAACGGAGAGCGATAGCGCCGCTCGTGACACTCGCACACAAAGCACCCTGGAGAGCTGTCAATCGCGGCCGCTCACTTGATTGATTCTCGGCCTCTTTTCAATCAGCCTCTCGCTCTGAGGCCGCCTCCCCCCTCCTCCTCCTCCTTCAGAACACGGGTCCCAATGGACCGCGCCTACCCCCACCTAGCCCCGCCCACCACACCCACCCCGAGAGATAACTCCGCCCCCAAGAGGGCCCGCGGTGGAACGGAGGTAATGGAGGAACACGGCTTCGGTTAGGACTGTTGTATTTTGTAGAACTGCCGCTTGAACACGTTCGTGTCGCACGCGGCTTCGGGTTTCTTGTGTCAACCCCACCCAACCCCATCACCACCTCCACCTACACCTCCACCTCCACCACCACCACCACCACCACCTCCGCCTCCACCTCCATCACTACCACCACCACCACCACCTCCACCACCCACCACCATCAGCAGCACCACCACCACCACATCATCAAGAAGTGTGTCAACAAAACTGCAATATTGCAATCAAGTACTGTATATAAATACGTGAGTACGTGAAATGTACTTCCAGATTATCAACAGCAGAATTGTGCTTTTGTGGTGCAAAACTAAAGTACGTATATACAGGTAAAGTAAAAAGTAAACTGAAGAATGAAACTAAACTCAACTAAACTAAGTATATACCGGTAAGTAAGGGTAACTTACAAAGCTAAGTTACAAAAAAATACACCACCGCCATTGCCAACCCCCACCATCAACACCTCCACCATCTCCACCACTAGGGTAGGAAGAAAGGGGATATATATCCAGTATATATATATATATATATATATATATATATATATATATATATATACATATGTATGTACAAAACGAAAGACAGAAGGGAAAAGGTTACCAAAGAGGTTCTCGTTTAACAATCAGAACCCGACCCAGACGCCCACTGCCACACATCCACCACATCCATCCGCTAACGACCGACAAATATCTCTCACACACACACACACACACACACACACACACACACACACACACACGCACACACACACACACACACACGCACACACACACACACACGCACACACACACGCACACCACACACACACACACACACACACACACACAATCCGTCGGCAAACCTGCGCGTTTTTCACAACGGCGGCGTTGTAGAAGACGTGGTCCTACACAGTAAAGCGTGAGTGACCGTGGTCTTCGTCAGGCAGCTCGCATGTTTAAGGCGAGAGTTCACCTCCGTACACAAATAAGCGAGCGAGGAGTAAACAGGTCATCCAGGCGGAGGCCACAATGAGAACAGTAACCTTTTCATTGCCTTCTAAAAGGTTAACAAGGAGCCAATAAAGGGAGAAGAGAACGCACCGGCGCGTCCCTCCGACCGACGCTGTGCTAGACACTTCATTATCGCCCCTTCATTATCCAACCTTCACTCCCTCGCAGTCACATTATGTCCAAGATATACTACTTTTTTTTTCTTTTTCTCATTTTCCTCACCATTACCCATCATTTCAGGGGGGAAAACATCGCCTTTCTAATAACCAATCATTGTGATTCTAGAGGAAAACATTACCTTGATAATAACCAATCATTGTGATTCTAGAGGAAAACATTATCTTTCTAATAACCAATCATTGTGATTCTAGGGGAAAACATTACCTGATATAACCAATCATTGTGATTCTAGGGGAAAACATTACCTGATAATAACCAATCATTGTGATTCTAGGGGAAAACATTACCCTTCTAATAACCAATCATTGTGATTCTAGGGGAAAACATTATCTTTCTAATAACCAATCATTGTGATTCTAGGGGAAAACATTACCTTTCTAATAACCAATCATTGTGATTCTAGAGGAAAACATTACCTTGATAATAACCAATCATTGTGATTCTAGAGGAAAACATTATCTTTCTAATAATTATGATTCCAGGGGAAACATTACCTTTCTAATAACCAATCATTGTGATTCTAGGGGAAAACATTATCTTTCTAATAACCAGTCATTGTGATTCCAGGGGTAATGTTTGTGTAGTTTGCCTTGCAGCAGCTCTGTGTGTAATTTGCCTCTCATGTGTGTGTGTGTGTGTGTGTGTGTGTGTGTGTGTGTGTGTGTGTGTGTGTGTGTGTGTGTGTGTGTGTGTGTGTGTGCTGCTGCTGCTGGGCCCGCTGGCCGGGGGAACGAGGGATCGCTGGGGTGCCGGCAGCCCATTGATTCTCCTCAAGACGGATGAATAGGTTGAACGCTGTTGTTTTCCACCCACCACCACCACCACCACCACCCACCACCACCACCTCCACCTCCACCCACCACCACCACCTCCACCCACCACCACCACCTCCACCCACCACCACCACCACCTCCACCCACCACCTCCACCACCACCACCACCACCTCCACCTCCACCTCCACCCATGCACCCAGGAATCCGCGGCGGCAATCACAGACTCACCAGACGTTTGTTTTCCTATTTTTGCAAAACCGGAGGCAAAATAGGAAGACAGACGGAAGACATCTCAGGAACAGGAACACAATCGGAGGAACAGGCTTGTGTGTCGTGTGTGACAGCCTGAGCCTCGTTAGAGTTACTACCAATACTTAGATCGTCAGGAAGATCATCAAGAGGTTGTGTATGATTTACATTTACATTTACATTTAGGGCATTTGTCAGACGCTTTTATCCAAAGCGACTTACAAAGAGTACATTTGTTGAAGGAGACACAGCAATAGATCTCTGTGGTTCGATATAAGATAAGAATAGAGCAGGTTTCAAGCATTCGTAGTTTCAAGGTTAATAGAACGAGTTTCACAATAGCTGGGATGAGAGCAGACGTGTCGTTCTGAGTGCATTACCAACATGTAAGAACATACAATATGCTAAACAATGCTAAGCTTACTGTTAATGTATGCACGACACAGGACATAAAGAGACACGACAATACAGAGGCGACAGATAAAGGATCCCGTATTCGTACCCGAATACCCACAGTACGTGAAGAATGGATGTACGTTCGTCCTCCCGTGCGGCGGGCGGCGGCCGGCGTCGTCCGCCCGATAAAAACAAAAAAAACCCCGGCGAGCGCAGCTTTGTTTTTTTCCTCCCCCCCCCGCCGCCGCCGTCGACGCCGCCGTCTGTCTATCCGTCACCCGGCAGGCGCCTCCATCTCAGTTTAGAGCGACGTCAATCACCCCGGAGCCGCGTCCCATCAGCGGCTCCCAACAAGGTGAAATCAATTACCCGCGCGCACACACACACACACACCACACACACACATACACACACTCACACACACACACACACACACACACACACACACACACACACTCCGTAGCCCGCGGCGCCCGTGAACCTGTTGCTACTTAGCGGTTCGCCATGAATATGAAATGAACGCCAGAGAGAGAGAGACTCAGGCGTGGAGATGAGAGAGGGACTCGCGTTTCTTAACGCCGTGAATATTAGCGGAGGTGATGATTTCAGCGGGGGGCTATTTCGGCAAAAAAACGTGATGGTGGTGGTGGTGGTGTGTGGTGGGGGAGGGGGGGGTGTTACTAATTTTGTTTTTCGCGCGCCGAGATAGCGGCGGGGAAATGAAAAAGTCTGTCTCATTTCCTGGCCGGCTACAGTATCCGCAGAGCGCCCGCCGCCGCCGCCGCCGCCGCCACCGCCGCCGCCGCCGCCACCGCCGCCGCCGCCGCCGTCGATAAGTATCACGGCGCCGCGCTGGTATCGCTCCTTGACACTCCATGAACCAGATTTTCGACGTTCGACGTTCACGGTGTTTCCCCCCCCGTCCACCTCTCTCTCCCTGGCCTCCCGCAGGGTTCCTGAGGACCCAGGGAAGGCCTACCGGCAGCGTTGTTACATCAGGAGCTCCTGACCTAGAAATGCCCGACTATGTAAGAGCAGAACTTTTGGGGCGAGAGACAGAAATAGACAATTTTTTCGAGCGGATGAAGCTTTCAGAAAGGGGATTTGAATTTAATTTGAACTTAATTCTTACAGCGGCCACTATAGTCAACACGGTGTTGAATCTAAACCTTTACCGACCACTTTTTACACTTTTAGTACCGCTGGTCAAATTGGCATTGGCCGATCGCCGCTCACCAATCCCCCGCTTTCAGCGACGTGATTGGTCGAAATTAATGTCAAGCGAAAGAAAGTGAAACGGCACCGGACTTGAGATGATTAAAGTCTAAAGTCTTTAGATTTTCAGCCGTCTAAAGTCTTTTTTGAGACTACAACTTGGTTTTGCGCGGCCTCTGGGGTCACCGTTCACGCGGACCGGACCAAGCGTGAAAAACACTTGGAGAGAAAAAAATAGGCTCAGCCCTCCCAACGGGACTGACCAGTCACCTCCACACCTCCTGTGGCCTGCTGCCTTCTGCCGGGGCTGGGGCTCAGCAGGGGGTGGTGGTGGTGGTGGTTGGTGGTGGGATGGATGATCCTTAAGGGGTTCTCAGCTTCGCGTTAAGGATCCCTCACTCCTCATTGGACGCCGGCTAACGAGTGTTGATTGCCCGGCGGGGCTGGAGGCAGGAGGCCCCGGCGGAGACAGAGGAGGAGGAGGAGGACGAAGGCCGATTAAGGGCTGACAGGCGGGAGCGAACGCCCTCGCGGGAGAAAAGCATTAGTAACACACAGCGGTGTCGCCGACCCCTGCGCCTCCCGGGCTGGGGAGGGAGGCAGGGGAAGGAGGCAGGGATGGGAGGGAGGGAGGGGAGGCAGGGGAGGCAGGCCAGACCACCGGGAGTCGGTGTGGAACCCCCAGAATCGTGTTTCTAATATCGGAGGCGCAGGGTTGCTGATTGCTGTCCATGTCATACTTTATGTCTCTGCGGTTGACAAGGGGTCCAACGTGGCTCTGGCTACCGTGGCGACAGGTATTTACGGAGCAGCAGCAGAACGACTTGAGGCTTAAAAAGGTAAAACGCCCGGAGCCTTGGACCTGGGGCCCCAGAGTGAGCGAGGAGACAACGTTGAGGATGTTCTGTGAAGTGAGGGCCCCTGGTCCTGGAGGGACGCTCATCCCAGTTACAGTCCTATTGCCCCAATAAAGAGGGCCACCACCTGCCAGGCTGTGCCCTGCTTGGCCCCCAGATGGGGCCCTCGTCTCCGGGGGCCCTCGTCTCCGGGGCCCTCGTCTCCGGGGCCCTCGTCTCCGGGGCCCTCGTCTCCGGGGCCCTCGTCTCCGGGGCCCTCGTCTCCGGGGCCCTCGTCTCCGGGGCCCTCGTCTCCGGGGCCCTCGTCTCCGGGGCCCTCGTCTCTGGGGGCCTCCAGACCGGATCCTTTGGGGTATCAGCAACAGACGTTTTGGGACAACCGTGACACCGTTGCACTTGCTGCTGACATTTTTGCGTTTTTTAATATTTTCTAAGAAATGTCATATTTTGTGACTGACATTTTTTTTCTTCAATTTAATAATTTGGATAAATAAGATTTAAAGTGGTTTTATACTACGGGATGTTTTTGTTTTTATGTGTTTTTTGTCGATTTTTAAAGCTTCCATTATGCCAATCAATCTGACCTCTCCAGGGGAAACTGAATTCAACAAAGAAGCCAAAGCAAAATCTTTCCACCTCCCTGGATCTTTTACAAAAAAATAAAAGGATTATAGACAATTCAAGCGTTCTCTATTTTAAAGTCTACGCTCTTTATACTTCTAATATAGCCCCGGTTTATATATATATATCTTTTGTTCATTTCAGAACTGTCAGAGGCACTTCTGCAATTACAGGAGTGATAGCTTGAGCGCTTTCCACAAAGTTTGTTACGGCGACGACGCAAAGTTAGGAACGGAACCAGGAGTCAGGCGAGAGCGCTGGAGTCAGATCAGAACGCACACAAACACACACACACACAAACACACACACGCACACACACACACACACACACACACAACACACACACACACACACACACACACACACACACACACACACACACACACACACACACACCACACACACACACTCCCACACACACACACACACACACACACACCAGCGCAGGACAACCCCTCACAGCAAGTAGTTTATATATCATCACCGTCCTCGGTCCGCGCTCGTGGACGTCAAACGCAGACACATCAATGTGTGCGTGTGTGTGTGTGTGTGTGTGTGTGTGTGTGTGTGTGTGTGTTGTGTTGTGTGTGTGTCTGTGTGTGTGTGTGCTGTGTGCATCGATTTGAAGCGATTTTCCATCATTCTCTGCCCCCTGGACCCCCCCGTCCCCCTCTCGCCCCT
>PIJE02005365.1:0-14566 GCA_002895965.2 Coryphaenoides rupestris
ACACATACATGTTGAGTGATTGGGAGGCGGGGTCATCATGGGTCTTCATGTCGTCATGTGACACCACCCCACCAACTCACTGTCCCTCCACCTCACCATCCACCACCACCACCACACTCACCTCCACCTCCACCACCACCTCCACCCACAGCACCACTATTAGCATCTCCACCCCCACCCCCCCCCTCCACCCCCAACCAGCCATCAATCAGCCCAGCCCCGCAGCTTTTTTTTAATCTGTTTCCACAACCCCACCCACCATCCACCCAACCCCACCCTCCCCAACCCACCCACCACCAGCAGCGACCAAGGACGCTTCAAAATTACAGTGGAGGGAAAGGTCACCTCGTCCAATTAGAACGTCATCTGGAGAGGGCCCACCGGAGGGTCACCCCCTAACCCCTCCCCCCCCCCCCTCCCCTCCTCCCTCCTTCCTCCTCCCCTCCAGCCCGGCCCCCATGTGACATCGTAAATCGCCACGGCGACGATCCCAGGGAGACGAGAGAGGCCCCGCCCATCGGGTGATTGACGGCGGCGACGGTGTCGGGAAAAACGAAAACCAAGAACCCGAAACCGCTCTTTTTATGAGTTGTTTACGACCGTCGTGCGCACACACCCACACACACACACATGTACACACACACACACACACACACACACATGTACACACACACACACACACACACACATAGCCACACAGCCGTCGCAAATAGAGAATTTGGATGCCTTCCCAGTGTAATGGCATTTTGGAAATGCATCGAGGCGGGGGAGGGGGAGGGGGAGGGTGAGGGGGATTGGCAGGGGGGTGGCGTTGGGGATGGGGGGCGGGGTTTATTCCCTGAAGATGAGAGACATTATTATCGGTCCCGGTATTGACCCTCCTGGAGGCCCCGGGGCTGAGGATCAATCAGCTTCTAATCACCCCGGTGTGTGTGCGTGTGTGTGTGTGTGTCGTGTGTGTGTGTGTGTGTGTGTGTGTGTGTGTGTGTGTGTCGTGTGTGTGTGTGTGTGTCATGCACTCCTCTCACCAGCAGGGGAAAGGGGAGGGAGGGAGAGGGGAGTCAGGGTCGGCACGGCGACGGCGGAGGAGGAGGAGAAGGAGAAGGAGATGGATGTTGCGATGGGAGCGCATTTTGGCGTCTTGTCGGGTTGTCTGGCGGAGAGCGAGTGAAATGGAAGGGGTGAGGCGGGAGGGGGGGAGAGGGCGGGGGGAGGGGGGGGGGGGGTGGAGGAGGAGAGGGGTGTGTGCCGAGAGAAAGGAGAGAGTGAAAAGAAAAAAAAAGAAAGGATGGCACGGTGTGAAACAGAGAGATGAGTGTGTGAGGAAAAGAGAGAGAGTGTGAGATAGACAGCGGGGGCGGGGGAGGGGGAGGGGAGAGGTGGACGCAGATACACCATCAGTAAGAGAGAGGAGAGAGAGAGAGAGAAGAGAGAGCGAAGAGAGCAGAGAGGAGATACAGAAAGTGGTTACAGAGAGAAAGGAAAAGAGAAAAGATATAGTCAGAAAATTAAAGAGAGAAAGAAAGAGAGAGAGAGAGAGAGAGAGAGAGAGAGAGAGAGAGAGAGAGAGAGAGACTAGGTCAGTGAGCTTTGAGCCTCTTGCTCGCTCGTCTGATCCCAGCCAATTAGAGACAAGTGGACAGCTTGGCTAGGTGCTTGTGACACCAACTTAGACTAGGACGGCCCGAGTCCCCCCCCCCCACACCACACACCACACACACACCCACACACCCCCACTGGTCCCCCCAATCCCCGGCTGGGATGGCCCTGAACTCCCCCTCGACACCAGGGCCTCAATATCTCCCCAAAATAGCCCCCCCTATTCAAAACCCCCTTACACTAGGAGGACACACCACACACACACCACACACCACACACACACCACGCCACGTACGACCAACACACAGCACGACAGCACCACACCCCCTCCTTGAGTGCAGGAGGTGGGTAGGAGCTGGTTGGCTTACCTTCCCTCTTCTTACATTCCTCCACACTGTCCCCCCACCACACCACGGACCCCACCACCCCCCTACCCTCCCTCCAACCCCGTCACCCACTCCGGACACCCCTGGACACCCGTGGACACCCTCCACAAGGTCCAGCGGGGTCCAGCAGGCCGGCGTGACCTGACCCGTCGCGCACGGAACCGAGACAACCCCGACAGCGGACATCTGATCTGATGTCTGTCTGTCTGTCTGTCTGTCTGTCTGTCTGTCTGTCTGTCCGTTGTCACGTCGAGTCGTCACCGTGGCGACGACCCGGTGGCTGAACCCATTGTCCACCGGGACCCCCTGTGTGGATCGCCATCACTGGTGAACCATAGCAGAGAGGAGGAGGAGGAGGAGGAGGAGGAGGAAGCAGAGGTGGAGACAGGACAGGGTGGGAGGAGGAGAGGGAGGGAGGGAGGGAGGGAGAGAGGGAGGGATCAAATATCCACCGGCAGCTGTCACCGCCGCATCCTCTGAGCGGATAGGGCTGCAGAGCATCTCCTCCGTTTCCACGGGGACGGTATTATTGAGCTGGGTGGGGGGGGGGGGGGGGGGTGAGGTTGGGGGCGGGTAAGGCGGATGGAGGTTGGGAGTTGGGAGTTGGGGAGGGGGCATGGGGGCAGGGGGGGGGGACAAAGGGCGCCGGGATGCAGGTTGTCATGGCGCCAGCTCTGCGGACCGGTGATGAATGGGGAAGGTCGCCGTGACAACAGGCGGCCGCGGCGGGGAACGACCGCCGTGGCCGTCGCCGTTGCCGTGGCGGCGGCGGTGGCCGTGCAGTACACAAAAGTGCGTGTGTGTGTGTGTGTGTGTGTGTGTGTGTGTGTGTGTGTGTGTGTGAGTGTGTGTGTGTGTGTGTGGGTGTGTTGCATATATTAAGCGTGTGTGTTTTTGATGTGGGCATTTGTGTGTGTGCGTGTATGTGTGTGTGTATTAGTCTGTGTATGTGTATGTGTGCGTGTGCGTGTGCGTGTGTGTGTGTGTTTGTGTGTGTGTATCAGCGCGTGTCTGGTGGTGCTGGTGGTGCTTCCCCTTTTGGCTGCCCATGTGGTGTTATTCCACCTCCTACCCGGGCGTGTGTCTGTATGTGTGTGTGTGTGTGTATGTGTGTATGTGTGTGTGTGTGTGTGTATGTGTGTGTGTGTTTGTGTGTGTGTGTGACAGCATGCACAAAGTGCTCTCTGTAATTATGCGCGTTTATTTGCATCAATGTGAGAATGTGGTCCGTCGCTTCTATCTCTCTCGCTCTCTCTCTCTCTCTCTCTCTCTCTCTCTCTCTCTCTCTGTGTTTGTGGATGAGAGGGTCGCTGGAGTGTGGTGAATGGGCCTGTGTGTGTATGTGTATGTGTGTGTGTTTGTGTGTGTGTTTGTGTGTGTGTGCCGATATTTGTTTTGATGGCGTATTAATCCGGAACTAATTCCGGAATATTTATTTGGCTTGGATTTATTTAAGCGCGCTCAGCACGGAGCCCCACTTGGTATTCCAGGGGTTTGCTAGCGGAAAAGGGGGGCGGGGCTTCCACGGCGAGCACAGAGCCAACACCGCCGTCGCCGTCGCTAACAGGCCTGGTGAGAGGATAGCGAATGGCAAAGCTCGGGAGTGCTAGCATGTCAAAATAATTCATCCCCCTGTGGATGATGCCGACAAACACACACACACACACACACACAGACACAGTCACACACAGACACACACAGACACACACACAGACACACATTTATTCTTATTATTCTACTGTTTATTTCTCTATTGTTTTATTGTATTGCTATGCAACCTGGCACAAGGATTTCCTTCGGGATTAATAAAGTTCGATCTTATCTTATTGTCAAACTTACTTAAGAGCTACGTCGCTCGTAGTACTCTCCTAGGAAGGCCGGACTGGAGGGTTGGTGGTGGGTCTATCCGCATGCTAGCTGCGTCTGAGGGCTGCTGCGCGGGAGGTGGATGCTACGTCGGCTATCGCTACCACCCCCTCCCCCGACCCCCGCCGACCTACCCACCTGAATGTGTGAGGGCGGTGTCGTGGCGCCATGTAATATTGATGATGTGCATCTCCGCGCTGACCTCTGTGCCGCCGTTCTCTGCGATGGTGTGTGTGTGTGTGTGTGTGTGTGTGTGTGTGTGTGTGTGTTCAGCGGCTGTTCATCGTGAAGCCTGCTGGCTCACTCGCTCGCTCGCTGGCTGACTGGCTGGCTGGCTGGCTGTTTTTTTATTCCAGTCAGAAAAGGACAGAGAGAGGTTGACAACAGAGATAAGAACAACACAGGGACACAGGACACAGATTCATCACTGCTGCGGCTAATGTGTGTGCAGGCATACGTGTGTGTGTGTGTGTGTGTGTGTGTGTGTGTGTGTGTGTGTGTGTGTGTGTGTGTGTGTGTGGTGTGGTTGTCTTTGTCTTTGTCCGAGCACGTGCACTGCCCTTGCTGAGAAGCCCATTGAAAGCGGTGATCTTGTCCGCCCGGAGGACACGGTCCGTCCCTGGAGCTAATGAGGGACACCGGAGCCCCGTGTAGAACAGGTGTGTGTGTGTGTGATCTCAACTGTTTATCTGCAACCGGAGCCTGACTCACGTCTTCGGCAGCACCTTGTGTGTGTGGTGTGTGTGTGTGTGTGTGTGTGTGTGTGTGTGTGTGTGTTGTGTGTGTGTGTGTGTGTGTGTGTGTGTGTGTGTGTGTGCGTGTGTGTGTGTGTGTTTACTCCTTTGTGTGTGTGGATGTGGATGTGTGTGCAAGTGTACCCCAGCGGGGGTGGTGGGGGGGGGGGGGGGGTGGGTGTGTGAGTCAGCCTGTGGGCCATGTGAGGCCGGCGGGGGGGCGGCGGCTAACGAGGTGTCCAGCTGACTGTTAAGCCCCGCCTCCTGCCGGGGGCAGAGGGGCCTGTCTGTTGGTCTGTTGGTCTGTCGCCGCCCGGGTGTGACTGTGCATCCTCTCTGCCCATCGCTCTGCTGTACAAAGGGAGGAGACAACAGGCAGCCATGTAGCAGGCAGGCACCAGGCGGAGCGGGAAGCTTTGTGGACACATGCGCGCGCGTGTGTGTGTGTGTGTGTGTGTGTGTGTGTGTGTGTGCACATACACACACACACACACACAAAACAGATACATGACGCAAGTATGGAAACACACACACACACACACAAACAAAGCACCGCGAGCACACACGCGTGCGCACACACACACAGAGACACACACACAACACACATGCACAAAAACACACACACACACACAAACACACACACAAACGTACATGGATGCACTTATGAGAACACTCATTCATATACACACACACACACACACACACACACACAATTCCTCTCCTCTATGAAACTTTGAAGCTAATATGAAGACAGTATCTCAACACCCACGACGCTTTCCTCCTCTCATTGTGGACGCTGTGCTCCTCGCTGCCATCTTCCCTGAGATCTCGCCAGGCCGCCGCCCATTAACGCAACCCAGCCCCACCCCCCCCCCCCCCCCCCCGCTCCCTTTGTCTGGGCCCCGCGATCCGGACCCCTTCCTATATTTTCCCTCCCTTTATTCCTTCCTGCTCTTCTTTTAAGGCTACATTACAAGAGCTGTGAACGCCGGCTCTGAGCTGCCTAGGTGGTGGCAGGGAGGGAGGGAGAGGGGGAGGGATGGACGGAGGGGAGAGAGGGAGGGAGGGAAGGAGGGAGGGAGGGAGAGAGGGAGGGGAGATGGAGGGAGGGAGAAAGGCAGAGAGGGAGAGATGGAGAGGGGGGAGAGAGGAGGGAGAGAGAGGGAGAGGGAGGGGATACGCTCATGTGGCGAGGCGTGCGTGTGTGTGTGTGTGTGTGTGTGTGTGTGTTCTCCACTTGTGTTTGCTCAGTGTAGCAGTGTGGCGGCCTCCCCTCTCTCTCTCTTTGCTCTCCCCCCGCCCTCCGCCCCCGCCCTCCCCCCTCGCTCCAACATATGAACTGCTACACTCGAGTGGCTCGGTTCCAATTAAAGGCAGCACGCGGGGGCCCCTGTGTTTGCCCTGGCCCCTTGCAGCTCGCTGGGAGCCCCCATCTCCACGGGCTCCACCCCCCCCCCCCCCCAAACCCCCCATCCTCCTCCAGTAGTTAAGTCCTCCACAGGGGGTCGGGGGGTCCTCCACCACCTCTACCACCACCTCCACCACCTCCACCACCTCCACCAGCACCATGCCCGGTCCTCCTCCTACGTGTCGAACGCGTCTTTTTTAAATGAGACTCGGAGTCGTCGGAGCGTGTGCTGTGTTCCATCACCCCAAGAGGCTGTTGGAGATGGACGAGAGACGGCAAGAGATAGAGAGGAGGAGGAGGGAGGCGGCAGATAGGGGGATAGAGAGAGAGGGAGAGAGGATGGAGAGAAAGGGGGAGAGAGGGAGGGAGAGAGAAAGAAGGAGGGACGGATAACGAGGGAGATAGAGAGAGAGGGGATGGGGAGAGAGAGAGAAAGAGACAAGGAGAGGAAGAGGAGGGGGGAGAAAAGGAGGAAGAGAAAGAGAGGGAGAGAGGGGAGGGGGGAGAGAAAAAAGGGGGAAAGGGAGAGACAATGAGAGGGAGAGAGACGAGGAAGCGAGAGAGAGGGAGAGATTATATGAGAGAGAGAGAGAGAGAGAGAGAGAGAGAGAGAGAGAGAGAGAGAGAGAGGAGAGAGAGAGAAGAGAGAGAGAGAGAGAGAGGAGAGAAAGAGAGAGAGAGAGAGAGAGAGGAGAGAGAGAGAGAGAGAGAGAGAGAGAGAGAAGAGAGAGAGGAGAGAGAGAGACGAGAGAAGAGAGAGAGAGAGGTGGGATAGGACGAGGGAGAAGGGGGAAGAGAAGGAGAGATTGAGAGAGAGTCAGAGAACACCAGTCTTCATCAAACCCTTTTGTGAGGGTGGTGACGTCCTTCTCTTCTTCCCTCCTTCCCTCCCCCCTCCGAGGCCCATGGTCGCTGCCGAGTCTCGACGGCGGACGCGTTCAATTGTGTCTTGTGTCTTGTGTGTTGTTGTGTCATCTCGTTCTCCCCGCCTTGATGAGCCGCTGCGCCGTTAGCACATGTAGCTGTTGTTCTTCTAATAGCGCGATTGCGTTAGAAGAACAACAGGCAGACAACCGTCAGCGCCGCACGACACAGAAGTACCTTCAGCGCCCATCGACTTTTTAAGGAGTCACACCGACTGTGACGGCAGCGGTGATCTTCTGCTTATTCAGCCCCCCCCCCGCTGATCTGAATAACCATGTGTGATGTCCATGAAAGAGCCGAACCCGGGGTGGCTGTCGGATCAAAGTGCTCGACCCTTGGCTTTGATTCATCCAACCACCCACCCACCCACCGCCACCACCACCCATCCATCCACCCATCCACCCACCCATCCACCACCAACACCAACAGCATGTATTGGATTGGGTTCAGTCCCAGTGTGATCTGGGAGCCACGTGGAGGCTCAGGCTTTGAGGCTGCGGGCTGTATGATTGCATTTGTCTACTTTTATTGATTACCGTCGTATTTTTTGTACTCTTTCTATGTGTCATTTTCGTGCTATTTATTCATTTTACCTGCTTACCTGCCCAGGGACTTACGGGCGGGAAAATTGCAATTTGCTAAACCCGGTGCACAACATCTCTCCTGTGTCATGAGTTTAATGTTCTTTGTAGTCTGTCCCGATCTCAAAAAGAAATTAATTAATTCATTCATTCATTCATTCACAAACCCATGTATGTATCGATGGCGCAAACAGCTCTTGTTGGCTTGTTGAGGCTGGAGGCTGGAGCGACCGCGAGCTTCACACTTTGCTGTGCTATGCTAGGCTAACTCCAGCCAAGTCTATTCCCCACTGATGGCTGCACTAATAAGATTGGAAACCGGAGAGGAAGAACAGGCACGGGGGGGGGGGGGGGGGTGGCGGCATATCAAGGGAGCGTCGTCCGTCCCCCCGCCGGAAAATATCACAGCAAGGTTCGAGGATAGGGTTGGGGGGGTGGGGGGGGGATCCCGGCGGACTACAAATCCCGTTCTTTGAAATCTCATTGTTAGGGAAGCCCATGAAATGGGATTCCCGGGAACAAGGCTCTGATCACTGCAGCGCCGGCCCAAAGGGCTCAATTAGAGCGGGAACGTCGTGGGGGCCTCTCGGACGGACGGACGGACGGACCAGGCCCTTGAGTTTCTCCTGCTGGCCTGCTCCCCTGCTGCCCCAGCTCGGCTCACCACCATCACCATCACCACCACCACCACCACCGCCGCCTCCGGACCGCGAGTCATCTGATTGGTCGGGTCACGCACCCCCGCCGCCGACCAATCGGATGACTCGCCCTCTTGCCCCCGTGTCACTTGTCAAAGCATACACACCAGGAAGTGAAGTGTGAGTGTGATTGCGTGCGTGTGTGTGTGTGTCTATATATATACAGTATATATATGTGTGTGTGTGTGTGTGTGTGTGTGTGTCTGCCTCTGTTTATGTTGCTCGCCGAAAAGTAAAGCTTGCAACACCCTACTTTTGACTCGATTGCCTTAATTGTCCGGCCCCCACAGATTAGACATCTCTTCTGAACGCCGCCAGCGAAATAACAGTTACCGCCGTCGGGAGGCAGTAATCCAGAGATATAATTTCAGTCATTTTTGCCCCCTCCACCCCCCTCCACCACCACCCTCCCCTTCCTCCTCCTCCTCCTCCTCTTCACTTATATGATTAGAGCGAGCCGGGATAATTCCTTGATTACGGCTTGTACCACCTGCCTTAGCATCGCCCCCTCTCTCTGATCTGCACACAAACACAAGAGACCGATGGGGCGTGTGTGTGTGTGTGTGTGTGTGTGTGTGTGTGTGTGTGTGTGTGTGTGTGTGTGCTAGCTAGCTAACTCCCATACAACCCCCCACCCGGCTGGTGCTCCACCTCGCTATATACTGTATACCTGCAGGCGTGAGTCAGTTAGCGCGGCGTGCTAATGCGGCAGCAGGCAGGCAGGTAAACCGTCTGTCTGTCTGTCCTGTCTGTCTGTCCCTGTTTGTGGCGTCTGTCTGTGCATTATTCCGGCCAGAACGGGATGGATAGACCCCTGCGGTCGGGGTATACAGCGCGGCGTCTTTGCCCCCCCCCCCCCCCAGCGGTTTAACCCTCGCCGTTGAGTCAGCTGTTCGGGCGTCGGGATGTGGGGAGACACACACAACACACAAGGGGATGGTCGGGAGAAGGTGTGTGTGTGTCTGTCTGTGTCTGTGTGTGTGTGTGTGTGTGTGTCTGGTGTAACATATTGTAAAAGGAGATAGAAATGAACGATATCCCGCCCCCCCACCACCACCCCCTCGTCAGGGAATTCAGATTCTTTACATAAGGGCTAAGGGATAATGCCCACTAATTGCGGGTATCGCGTATCGCTAATTCACAATCAAAGCACATTAGGGTGGATCGGCGCACACACACACACACACACACACACACACACACACACACCGCCCGCCCGCCGCAGACGGAAGTCAATTAAAGCTTCAACAGAGAAAAAGGTGAATTAGTTGTTATGGGTTTAATAACCGGGGTCCTGGTATAAAGGAAAGCAGCTAGCAGCAGCAGACAGGCACAGTAGGACGGTTCTTCGTGTCCGTGGAAAAAAAAAAAAAAAAAAAAAAAAAAAAAAAAAAAAAAAAAAAAAAAAAAAAAAAAAAAAAAAAAAAAAAAAAAAAAAAAAAAAAAAAAAAAAAAAAAAAAAAAAAAAAAAAAAAAAAAAAAAAAAAAAAAAAAAAAAAAAAAAAAAAAAAAAAAAAAAAAAAAAAAAAAAAAAAAAAAAAAAAAAAAAAAAAAAAAAAAAAAAAAAAAAAAAAAAAAAAAAAAAAAAAAAAAAAAAAAAAAAAAAAAAAAAAAAAAAAAAAAAAAAAAAAAAAAAAAAAAAAAAAAAAAAAAAAAAAAAAAAAAAAAAAAAAAAAAAAAAAAAAAAAAAAAAAAAAAAAAAAAAAAAAAAAAAAAAAAAAAAAAAAAAAAAAAAAAAAAAAAAAAAAAAAAAAAAAAAAAAAAAAAAAAAAAAAAAAAAAAAAAAAAAAAAAAAAAAAAAAAAAAAAAAAAAAAAAAAAAAAAAAAAAAAAAAAAAAAAAAAAAAAAAAAAAAAAAAAAAAAAAAAAAAAAAAAAAAAAAAAAAAAAAAAAAAAAAAAAAAAAAAAAAAAAAAAAAAAAAAAAAAAAAAAAAAAAAAAAAAAAAAAAAAAAAAAAAAAAAAAAAAAAAAAAAAAAAAAAAAAAAAAAAAAAAAAAAAAAAAAAAAAAAAAAAAAAAAAAAAAAAAAAAAAAAAAAAAAAAAAAAAAAAAAAAAAAAAAAAAAAAAAAAAAAAAAAAAAAAAAAAAAAAAAAAAAAAAAAAAAAAAAAAAAAAAAAAAAAAAAAAAAAAAAAAAAAAAAAAAAAAAAAAAAAAAAAAAAAAAAAAAAAAAAAAAAAAAAAAAAAAAAAAAAAAAAAAAAAAAAAAAAAAAAAAAAAAAAAAAAAAAAAAAAAAAAAAAAAAAAAAAAAAAAAAAAAAAAAAAAAAAAAAAAAAAAAAAAAAAAAAAAAAAAAAAAAAAAAAAAAAAAAAAAAAAAAAAAAAAAAAAAAAAAAAAAAAAAAAAAAAAAAAAAAAAAAAAAAAAAAAAAAAAAAAAAAAAAAAAAAAAAAAAAAAAAAAAAAAAAAAAAAAAAAAAAAAAAAAAAAAAAAAAAAAAAAAAAAAAAAAAAAAAAAAAAAAAAAAAAAAAAAAAAAAAAAAAAAAAAAAAAAAAAAAAAAAAAAAAAAAAAAAAAAAAAAAAAAAAAAAAAAAAAAAAAAAAAAAAAAAAAAAAAAAAAAAAAAAAAAAAAAAAAAAAAAAAAAAAAAAAAAAAAAAAAAAAAAAAAAAAAAAAAAAAAAAAAAAAAAAAAAAAAAAAAAAAAAAAAAAAAAAAAAAAAAAAAAAAAAAAAAAAAAAAAAAAAAAAAAAAAAAAAAAAAAAAAAAAAAAAAAAAAAAAAAAAAAAAAAAAAAAAAAAAAAAAAAAAAAAAAAAAAAAAAAAAAAAAAAAAAAAAAAAAAAAAAAAAAAAAAAAAAAAAAAAAAAAAAAAAAAAAAAAAAAAAAAAAAAAAAAAAAAAAAAAAAAAAAAAAAAAAAAAAAAAAAAAAAAAAAAAAAAAAAAAAAAAAAAAAAAAAAAAAAAAAAAAAAAAAAAAAAAAAAAAAAAAAAAAAAAAAAAAAAAAAAAAAAAAAAAAAAAAAAAAAAAAAAAAAAAAAAAAAAAAAAAAAAAAAAAAAAAAAAAAAAAAAAAAAAAAAAAAAACAAAAAAAAAAAAAAAATAAACAAAAATTAACAAAAACAACAAAATTAAGAGAGAGAAAAAAAAACAAAACAAAAAAAATAACTATATATAAAAACAAACCATAAAAAAATACAACAAAAACAAATATAACAAAAAACAAAACATAACAAACAAAAAAAAACAAACATTACAACAAAGAACAAGAGACAACAAAAACAAAACAAATAACAAAAAAAAAAAAAAAACAACACAAAAAAAAAAAAAAAAAAACCAAGAAAAAAAAAAAAGTACACAATAACAACACAACATATATATATATATATATACAAAAAAAACAAAAAAAAAAAATAACAAATATAACAAAAAACAAACAAAAAGAAAGAAAACAAATAACAACTAGACAAAAATATATATAAACATAAATAAAAAAAAAAAGAAAGAATAACACAACACAAAAATAGAAAATACACAACACAAATACACTACAACAACAACAATATATAAAAAAAAAAAAAAAAAAAAAAAAAAAAAAAAAAAAAAAAAAAAAAAAAAAAAAAAAAAAAAAAAAAAAAAAAAAAAAAAAAAAAAAAAAAAAAAAAAAAAAAAAAAAAAAAAAAAAAAAAAAAAAAAAAAAAAAAAAAAAAAAAAAAAAAAAAAAAAAAAAAAAAAAAAAAAAAAAAAAAAAAAAAAAAAAAAAAAAAAAAAAAAAAAAAAAAAAAAAAAAAAAAAAAAAAAAAAAAAAAAAAAAAAAAAAAAAAAAAAAAAAAAAAAAAAAAAAAAAAAAAAAAAAAAAAAAAAAAAAAAAAAAAAAAAAAAAAAAAAAAAAAAAAAAAAAAAAAAAAAAAAAAAAAAAAAAAAAAAAAAAAAAAAAAAAAAAAAAAAAAAAAAAAAAAAAAAAAAAAAAAAAAAAAAAAAAAAAAAAAAAAAAAAAAAAAAAAAAAAAAAAAAAAAAAAAAAAAAAAAAAAAAAAAAAAAAAAAAAAAAAAAAAAAAAAAAAAAAAAAAAAAAAAAAAAAAAAAAAAAAAAAAAAAAAAAAAAAAAAAAAAAAAAAAAAAAAAAAAAAAAAAAAAAAAAAAAAAAAAAAAAAAAAAAAAAAAAAAAAAAAAAAAAAAAAAAAAAAAAAAAAAAAAAAAAAAAAAAAAAAAAAAAAAAAAAAAAAAAAAAAAAAAAAAAAAAAAAAAAAAAAAAAAAAAAAAAAAAAAAAAAAAAAAAAAAAAAAAAAAAAAAAAAAAAAAAAAAAAAAAAAAAAAAAAAAAAAAAAAAAAAAAAAAAAAAAAAAAAAAAAAAAAAAAAAAAAAAAAAAAAAAAAAAAAAAAAAAAAAAAAAAAAAAAAAAAAAAAAAAAAAAAAAAAAAAAAAAAAAAAAAAAAAAAAAAAAAAAAAAAAAAAAAAAAAAAAAAAAAAAAAAAAAAAAAAAAAAAAAAAAAAAAACAAAAAAAAAAAAAAAAAAAAAAAAAAAAAAAAAAAAAAAAAAAAAAAAAAAAAAAAAAAAAAAAAAAAAAAAAAAAAAAAAAAAAAAATCTGACCGTCTCAGCCCCCCCCCGAACCCAGCGGTAAAGGACTCCTTTAGCCCTGATAATGCTAGCGCTAATTAGCTAATCAAACCCCCCCAGACCCCCCCCCTCACCCGCCCCCCCCGCCCCCCAGCCTCAGAGGCTATTGCCGCTCCGATGAACAACCAGCCGAGAATAGAGAAGGCCCCTCGAATCCCTGTTCGATCCCCACCACCGCCGCCACCACCACCGCCACCACCACCACCACCACCACCACCACTAACCCCAACCCCATCCCGACACACCTGGCTGGCTTCCGTCTTGTGTGTGTGTGCGCCCCCGTGGTGATATGTACAGCCGGCTGGCCCCCCCGACGACGAATTAACTTCAATTATGCATGGACATAAAAAATATATATATATACTGAAAGGATAGAATAGAACGGGGGGGGGTGGGGTGGGGGGTCATGAAAGAGAGGAAGAAAGCCCAGTAACACAGTAACACGGTAGAATAAAAGAAAATCACAATTTACTATTTATCTGGTAGCACTAGCCTCCGGACAAGACAAGGCAGTACGGGGCAGGGGGCGGGGTTGAGAGTGTGTGTGTGTGTGTGTGTGGTATGTGTGTGCGCGTGTGTGTGTGTGTGTAGAGGGGGGCGGGGGGGGGGCATTGACAAAGTGTCCTCGTAGACCCTTGGAGCTGCCATCAGCCCGGGTGAGTAATACTCTGTTTTCCCCCCGCAATCAATTAGTAAACCTTCATTAAGCGGGGCCATCCATTACGCTCGGGAGACGCCGAGACGAGACGAGACGAGACGAGACGCCGGTCTGTTGGGTGGTGGTCGGTCGGTTGGCGGTGGTGGAGGTGGAGGTGGTGGAGGTGGTGGTGGTGGAGGTGGAGGTGGAGGGCGGTGTCGGTGATCGCCCCCCGGGAGGGTGTTCTGCTGCTGATGCATCGTACATCACGGCTCTCTCTGAGCATCACACCCCGCCGGCCACCCCCCCCCCCCCTTCATGTAGAAAAGACGAGGCCCTTCTGCACACGCGCTTCTAAATCAACATCAACGTCGACAACATCAACGACAACAACAACAACAACAACATCAACGACGTCAACGGCAGCAGCGGTAGTGCCTCGTTGGCAGTCGAAGGCCGGCGGCCAGCAGCCAATCACAGCCAGCCGCGCGCAGCTATGTAAATATTGTCCACCGCTGTGGGGGAACAAGCAAATATTGATTAGGCGCTGTGTTCACACATGCTTAGACGAAGCTATATTGGCATTAATATTTGTATTTATTCAATTATAATATTTCCTTTCTCTTTATCTTGCCTACGATGTAATAAGGTGGGTCATAAGGGGGTCACTGAATACGCTGTGTTCACACACACACACACACACACACACACACACACACAAAGCTAGATTGTCGTTTTTTGTGTGCAGTTTTTACGTATATTTTCTTTTGTCTCGGTGTGTGTGTGTGTTGTGTGTGTGTGTGTGTGTGTGGTGGTGCCTATCGGGTTTGGTTTCGCGACGCGACCGGGAAGCGCGCAAACGTGGTGTGTGTCTTCCTCGGCGTTCCCGGTGATATGGTAACACATCCCAAACACGTCCCCTAATTACCGCACGGCTCCTCATAGATCTTGTAAATATTACAGCAGGCTGTGTGTATGTGCGTGTGCGTGTGTGCGTGTGTGCGTGTGTGTGTGTGTGTGTGTGAGAGCCGGGGCGGGAGGCGGGAAGCGGGAGGCAGGAGTCAGGAGTCATTAATGGGCCACAGATGTCGGGTGCATTCCCATGCGCTGCAGCTTTCATCACGAGATCCTCCTCCAGTCTCCTACTGCTGCTGCATCCCACGCCTCTCCTTAGATGCATATTTAA